>JAUCMX010000003.1:32530364-32622864 GCA_033459395.1 Hemibagrus guttatus
TCCCCCCCCCCCCCTTGTTCCTCAAACTATGATCCATCTATCTATGTCTGATCTCAATAACTCTACAGAATCACATAAATATGTACATGTCTTATCTGAAGCCTAATCCAATATTTTGGTTTTTTTAATTTTCACCAATGTAAGGTCTGATCTGTTAGGATAAAGCATCTGATCTCAGCCTGACTTCTAGTTTATTTACATGAAAAATTTATTTTATATTTGTTTTGTTAGACACAGTGATAAGTTGTTTCATGCACAAAATTTTAATCAAGGGTCATTTCTGAAGTCGTGTCCGGTATAAGGGCTTTTTTTTAGATCAGACAAACTAAATATAGCTTTTATAAAAATGATAATTGGAGTATAAAATAAATCTTAATCATGTATAAATTTACTTATTTCATAATGAAATAATTATTCATCAGTTTATTTAAATAAGCTTTTAATATCCAATATTTAATTAGGTGAGTTTTAAATTATTGCCATTTGTTTACAGTAATGAGTAATAAAATCCACAACACGTCCGATCTCAATCACGACTTTCTCTGTCTTTTCCCCACGAGGCGCCTTCCTCGTCCCCTACCTGTTCTTCATGGTGATTGCCGGAATGCCGCTCTTCTATATGGAGCTAGCGTTGGGACAATACAACCGTGAAGGAGCTGCTGGAGTGTGGAAGATCTGTCCCATATTTAAAGGTATTATTTAAACGAGGTAACGGATTCGTTTGGCCTTATCCGCTTATCTGAAAGCGGGCAAACTCGCAAAAAACAAAATTTTGGACTGATAATCAGAAAATCTAGAGGATTTTCATCGTATATTCATACGCTATCAAAACTTATATCACACTGTGTAAACAGGCTAATGCTTAGCTAGCTTGTTGCCTAGCAACATCACTATTCTAACCATATAGCCGTGAGTTTGCCTTCCATCTTTATTTGCAGAAAACTCAGCAATTTATCAATAATGTAGAATTTAAAAAACACAATGAAACTATGATAAAAGGTTATTAAATCATACCAGTATGAACGTGTAACAGGTACGTACCTGCTGTAGCGACATGTCGGTAATGATATCAGGTTAGTCGTTTCAGTGAACTGCATCACCTGGGTGAAGGAACAGAGAGGACATGACTGTCAGACTGGAGACATGTACCGTTTATCACTCGATTAAAAAACCCCGAAACAGGAGACAGTCAAATTGGCTTTTTGTCTCAAAAAACTAAAAGCATGTCGCGTTCACGTTAGTCGACTGGAGGACAGAATTAACACGCTTCAGGACACCTCAGATCTGTGTGACCTTCGTTTCTCTATAACTTCTACTCGGGTGTGTTGTACGGTCAGTCATATACATGTCTCTATATTTATTTATAATTTTACTGAGCTTTGGTGAACAAGTAGCATGCTTTTGTACAATATATATATGCTTTGCTATATGATCCACAGTAATCAATAAAGTTACAGGCCTTATTAAGCAGCAAGTGAACATTTTGTCCTAAAAGTTGTTAGAAGCAGGAAAAATGGACAAGAGTAAGGATTTGAGCAAAGGATTTGCAAAGGGGAAAATTGTGATGGTTAAATCACGGGATCAGAGCATCTCCAAAACTAATTTAAGTTCCCTTTTGTCAAACATACACATTACTGCACAGTGAAATTCTTTTCTTCGCATACCCCATACTTGGGGGTTGGGGTCAGAGCACAGGGTCAGCCATGATACAGCGCCCCTGGAGCAGGGGGGGTTGGGGGTCTTGCTCAAGGGCCCAACGGTGGCAGCTTAGTGGTGCTGGGGCTTGAACCCCTGATCTTCCAGTCAACGACCCAGAGCCTTAACCACTTGAACTACCACTGCCCCTAAAATTGCAGCTCTTGTGGGGTGATCCTGGTCTGCAGTGGTCAGTATCTATCAAAAGTATCCTTTAAGTCCAGTAAGTATCCCATGGAGGCCCCACCTCACAACTTACAGGACTTAAAGGATCTGCTGCTAACATCTTGGGGCCAGACACCACAGCACACCTTCAGGGATCTAGTGGAGTCCACGCCTCGACGGGTCAGGGCTGTTTTGGCAGCAAAAGGGGGACGGACACAATATTAGGCAGGTGGTCATAATGTTATGGCTGAATGGTGTATCAGAAAGTGTGGGGAAAAAGGGAAATTTACACCTCAGAAAACTTCAATTAATATTTGTAAGAGAACCGAAAACAGTACTTCAAGACAAAAAGAGAACGGGTACAAGAAGAGTTACAAACACCTCTTCACATTAATTTAAAACGTTAACAAAGATAAGTGATATACCGACAGAAAGTTATGTAAAATTACCACAAAATGTTGAGTCTAAATAGCTAAAGTTACCACAGGAGGATGTTATTCAGCAGAACGTCCGATTAGCCAAACTTTACCAGAAAAAGTTATCCTGAAGCACCACAGAATGACGTGTAACTAACCTAACCAGCACAGAAACTCATTTATTCCCACCACAGGGTGCTATTTTATCTAGCTAGCATCACCTCAGACTGCTGTACTAAATTACATTACAACATAAAGCTAGCTAGCTAGCAAAATTTTACATAGAAAGTATTATAGCGATAGCTAACAAGATGATGTGACTAGCTAGCCAAAGCTCCCACACAGTAGGGTCTAGCTAGCAAAAATGATCAAAATATTACAGAATGTACCACAGGACAATAATCAGTCCTAATCAGGACAATAATCTAATTATCTAAACACAAAAAAATTGCTAAATTTACCACACAAGGTTATAGAAATGATTCAAACTTGCCACAGGATATTATTCAAACTAGCTAAACATACCACTGGTTCCTCCCATGGCTACCACAGGATGTTATTTTATCTAGCTAACCTTAGCGCAGAAATTTTTTGGATGCTATTCATACGAGCTAAAGGTAGCGCAGGACCGGGTTACTCAAATATTTAAGCACACAAGTTTAGTCAAGCTAGCCAAAGTAAAAGGACTAGCCTGTTAAATGTACCACAGGTGGTTATGCAGGTCATTCAGACTAACTAAAGCTCGCTCAGGATATTTAGAAACTAGGCAAAGCTACAGTTAGCTTAACTAACCTAAATCTGAGTAGCAGTATTTACCACAGACTGGTTTATCCAAACTCTGTGTGTGTGTGCGCACATGGAGCTACAGGTGTGTGCTCAGATTTAGATTCCCAACAGACGGAGCTGTCAGAACGAGGGAGAGGAAAAAAGAGAAAAAAAAAAATAAAAAAGATAGACATCCTAATGACAAGCTCTGTTTTCTGTGCGCCTGCCACTCGCTGGGGGATTACTGTAATTACTGCTGATCAACATGTTCACTTCCTCGCGATCGATGCTCTGCAAAGCACCCAAAATTGCACATGTGCACACAATGAGATGACGCGAAGGTCGTCTCCTAGCAAAAAAACAAAAAAAACAAACAAAAAAAAACCACCTCCTTTTACACCTTAGAGACAGACGTCCCTCAGATCCAGGCCGTCTATTCAGAGATTTGTTTTTAGACAATTAGAAAATCCCTAATATTAAACCTCTCGTCAAGCTTAGGGGTGCTCCTGATGGCACGTGGAGATCACCAGACGGCATCCTGACGGCATCCTAACGCCCTCCAGAAGTATTGGCACCCCTAGAAAACGAGCAAAAACCACCTTATAACAAAGAATTAATTCCGAGCTCAAACATACAGATTTTTATGTATTGCTGGTTTCAAAATGGTCAGCGTGATTAATTTATAGTATAGATTTATATATTTCTAATTGTACGTGCCCATGATGTGAACTTGAAGGATTTTATTTGTTTATTTATACCACAGATGAATCCGATGTTCAAAAGCAATGAAAAAAACATCTAGTGGATTATCAGCATATTAAAATGACAAAAGATCAATTAATTATTTAAAATATTCCTTAAAATTGCATATTTTTAAGGAGAAAATATTTAAATGCAGTGTTTTTTGATGTTAGAACAAAGACAAGCTGGTAACAGCAAAGGACTACAGAATTTATTTTTTTTAATAATAATTTTTAATAAAGTGAAATTTGGGAAGGTGCTAAACATTTTGCCGAAATATGGAAAAAAATAATTAAAAAAAAAAAAAGAGATAGTTCTAATGCTAATGCTATTTAAACAAAAGGTAAATAATCCTGCATTCTTCATGAGGAGAATCACTTCTTGTGTGTAATGTTTATTCTTTTTTTATTTTTAAAAAAGGATGCCCATAATTCCGTAAACATGACTAAACACACACACGAGTGTAAACCTTTTCATGTGCGTTGTTCCTGCTTCACGTTCCCTGTCTGTGATGGAGCTTATTTTCCTCCTGGTTTGTGCCCCGAGGGATTGGCGGATTTATTTACAATGCCTTAGGCTCTTGATGAAAAAAACAAAGAAAAATGAGGCATCTTGGTGTGAGGCTAAGGTCAGTGAGATACAATGAGATTTTAAAGCTGCAGCTTGATCTAAAAGGTCCACAGCAGCAGCAACAGACATTAATAATCAAATTTCATTCCCTGTCCTCAGGTGTTGGCTTCACCGTGATCCTCATCTCGCTCTACGTGGGGTTCTACTATAACGTCATCATTGCTTGGGCGCTGTTCTACCTGTTCTCGTCGTTCTCCTCCAAGTTGCCGTGGGTCAACTGCAACAACACGTGGAACAGTGCAAACTGCTCCGACCTCAACGCCACCTTCCCGAACGACTCGCACAAAGCCACGCCCGCTCTGGAGTACTTCGAGTGAGTGCTATAAAAACACAAATTAAACTTTAATCAGAAACACTAGCTAGTCTCTCCAAGCTGGACATAAACAGCACTAAGCTAATATTAGCCAGGGATGCGGTTAGCTTTACGAATGACGTTAGTGCTGTGATCTGTGACGCTGAGTATCTAGCTAGCGACATTTCACATCTTAAGCTCTGCCTTTTTTGACCCAAATGAGAATATCGTCATTTTACTTTTTTTTTTTTTTTTTTTTTTTTTTTTTTTTACAGGCGTGGTGTGCTGCACCTTCAGGACAGTGGGGGGATCGATAATCTCGGTCTGCCTCGCTGGCAGCTCACTTCCTGTCTCGCTGTCGTCATCGTCGTCCTTTACTTCAGCCTGTGGAAGGGAGTCAAGACCTCGGGCAAAGTGAGACAATTCTCTGCATCAGAAATGCAGATTTAGACAAGCCACATAAATCATACACAACACTGTCGGATATTAATATTACGTGTGCGCGCGTGTGTAGGTGGTGTGGATCACTGCCACAATGCCCTATGTGGTTCTGACAGTTCTCCTGCTGCGGGGTGTGACTCTGCCTGGAGCCATGGATGGCATTAAAGCCTACCTGAGTGTGGACTTCCTGCGCCTGTGTGATGCTCAGGTACATAAACACACAGTCTGGTTAAGTGATAGTTGAAGCTGTTTAAGTAAATATAGTGTACATTTGTTTAAATGTTTGCGTGTTGGGGGTGGGGACTGGGGACAAATTTGCTATCAAACACCAACACATTAACACAGTCTTATACAGGGAAGGAGGGATAAGGTAGACAGATGAAGAGAGAGATAAACAGATCAAGGGGTAAGAGACAGATGAAGAGAGAAACAGATAGATCGACAAAGTAGAGAGATCAAGAGAGATAAACAGATAGAGGGATAAGAGACAGATGAAGAGACGGGTAGTGGGGCAGATAAACAGGCTGTAAGCAGTGTAAATGTGACCTGATCCGTATCTTTTCCATGGTAGAAATTTGGAATTTCGGGATGGTTGTGGGCGTTTGTGATAGATTTTGGCGTGTCGCGTTGGTCACTCGCTCAGACGGCCTCAAAGCTGCAGTTTGAGAATTAGATTAGACGCATGTGAGCGGCGACAATTTGCAAAATTACCCTGCATTCAACGAGTTCCTTTCATCTCTGAGCTCAATGAGTTCCTGCAATTATCCCTAATGATGGCACTGCGGCCGCTTTGTGTGCCTGTGTGTGTGCGTGTGTGTGTAGGTCTGGATTGAGGCAGCGACGCAAATCTGCTTTTCTTTAGGAGTCGGCTTCGGTGTTTTAATAGCCTTCTCCAGCTACAACAAATTCACCAACAACTGCTACAGGTACACACTGTACACACACACACACACACAGCAACAACTGCTAAAGGGACACATTGTACACACCCCCCCACACACACCAGCAACTGCTACAGGTACACCCCCACACACACAACGACTGCTACAGGTATGCCCCCAACAAACCAACAACTGCTACGCCCCCCCCCCCCCCCAAAAAACCAACAATTGCTACAGGTATGCCCCCCCAACAAACCAACAACTGCTACGCCCCCCCCCCCCAAACAAACCAACAACTGCTACAGGTACGCCCCCCCCAACAAACCAACAACTGCTACAGGTACGCCCCCCCCAACAAACCAACAACTGCTACAGGTACGCCCCCCCCCCCCAACAAACCAACAACTGCTACAGGTACGCCCCCCCCCCCAACAAACCAACAACTGCTACAGGTACGCCCCCCCCCCCCAACAAACCAACAACTGCTACAGGTACGCCCCCCCCCCCCAACAAACCAACAACTGCTACAGGTACGCCCCCCCCAACAAACCAACAACTGCTACAGGTACGCCCCCCCCCCAAAAAACCAACAACTGCTACAGGTACGCCCCCCCCAACAAACCAACAACTGCTACAGGTACGCCCCCCCCAACAAACCAACAACTGCTACAGGTACGCCCCCCCCAACAAACCAACAACTGCTACAGGTACGCCCCCCCCCCAAAAAACCAACAACTGCTACAGGTACGCCCCCCCCAACAAACCAACAACTGCTACAGGTACGCCCCCCCCAACAAACCAACAACTGCTACAGGTACGCCCCCCCCAACAAACCAACAACTGCTACAGGTACGCCCCCCCCAACAAACCAACAACTGCTACAGGTACGCCCCCCCCAACAAACCAACAACTGCTACAGGTACGCCCCCCCCAACAAACCAACAACTGCTACAGGTACGCCCCCCCCAACAAACCAACAACTGCTACAGGTACGCCCCCCCCAACAAACCAACAACTGCTACAGGTACGCCCCCCCCAACAAACCAACAACTGCTACAGGTACACCCCCCCTTCTGTACACACAGTGTGTACAGTGTGTCACAGGTACACACTGTACACCCCCCCCAAACAACTGTCACAGGTACACACTGTACACCCCCCCAACAATTGCTACAGTTACAGCCCCCACAACTGTGTACAGGTACACAATGTACACCCCCCCAACAACTGCTACAGGTACAGTCCCCACAACTGTGTACAGGTACACAATGTACACCCCCCCAACAACTGCTACAGGTACAGCCCCCACAACTGTGTACAGGTACACACTGTACACCCCCCCAACAACTGTTACAGGTACACAATGTACACCCCCCCAACAACTGCTACAGGTACAGCCCCCACAACTGTGTACAGGTACACACTGTACACCCCCCCAACAACTGTTACAGGTACACACTGTACACCCCCCCAACAACTGCTACAGGTACAGCCCCCACAACTGTGTACAGGTACACAATGTACACCCCCCCAACAACTGCTACAGGTACAGCCCCCACAACTGTGTACAGGTACACAATGTACACCCCCCCAACAACTGCTACAGGTACAGCCCCCACAACTGTGTACAGGTACACACGGTACACCCCCCCAACAACTGCTACAGGTACACCCCCCCAACAACTGCTACAGGTACACCCCCCCAACAACTGCTACAGGTACACCCCCCCAACAACTGCTACAGGTACACCCCCCCAACAACTGCTACAGGTACACCCCCCCAACAACTGCTACAGGTACACCCCCCCAACAACTGCTACAGGTACACCCCCCCAACAACTGCTACAGGTACACCCCCCCAACAACTGCTACAGGTACACCCCCCCAACAACTGCTACAGGTACACCCCCCCAACAACTGCTACAGGTACACACTGTACACCCCTCCCCAATAACTGTTACAGGTACACACTGTACACCCCTCCCCAACAACTGTTACAGGTACACACTGTACACCCCTCCCCAACAACTGTTACAGGTACACACTGTACACCCCTCCCCAACAACTGTTACAGGTACACACTGTACACCCCTCCCCAACAACTGTTACAGGTACACACTGTACACACACACACTGTACACACACACACACACACACACACACCCCTCACACTACTCAGAGTGAACTCACTACACATGCACTGCTCACTGTACTGATACTGTACACAGTAATCCTGCACACTATTCACACACTACTTACACTGTACATATAATCTTCACTCATGCACACTAAACTGTGCACACAAAAAATTTTTTTTTCTGTGACCAAGACAAGACGAAACTAATATCTGATGATAAAAACTATGACAAAATTTAAGAAGTTTTTTTGCTAATGAGACGAGACTGGACTAAAATGCTTTTTTAGGAGTATCGGACATTCATAATAAACGATCTCTTCATATCGGCTAACTGTCTAAAAACGTGTGTCCCTGTCACTGGACTGGATAAGGGGAGTGTCCATCTCAGACAGTTAGCGGGTAGGCTAAATAATCTCCAACTGTCCTGGCGAGCTGCAGTGACTTCAGCACCTGAAGCTTTAGGAAGAAAAGGAAGAACTGATATAATGAAGCATTTCTGTTATAATTCCTCTGAAAAAAAAAATTTGTGCACTGTGACAGAAAACGGAGAGAAGCTCTGTGTCTATAAAATAGACGGAAAGAACACCACGAATCTTAAGAGGCATCTGAAGGAGCATCACCCTGCTATTTATACAGCTCCTGTCATGGAAAGTCAACTCAGTGTTTCTAAAATAACAGATGGATGTGGAAGTTATTGCTCATGTACGTATGCTTAAGGCTGGAGTACACTACATGATTTTTTCCGTTTACATTCTGGAGAAGTTGAACACTCTCATATCAGAGCTGACAGATTTCATAAAAATGTTATTTTGCCTCCAGCTGTACACCTTAATGATTTATACAGTAAATACTGTTAGCAGACAGAGGTGTGTTAGTAATACATGTTCAGCTGCTTTTGAACATCTGTCTGTTTATTGCACATTTATTTGAAGTTTCAGAAAATAAATGCAGTTTTTCCATAACAGCTAAAGAAAACATTTCTGGTTTTTACTTGAGACTTGAACTCTAGAGCACTTTTCCCGATCCTTAATGTATGATCCTGCCGTATAAATGAGTAAGAGCAGCACAGCAGGCTGATCTCCAGCTCAGAAAAAGGGAGATGTAGAGCTGCACAAGTGTTAATATAGCTCCTTATCTTCATTCACATCTCAAACTTCACTGGGCTAAACAGAGAAAAATTATAACGACTATTTTTGTCTAAATTGACATAGAAAATTAATAAAATTAAAGCTGGTAACTGCAGTTTGACTAAAACTAATGGCTTTTCGTCGACTAAAACTAGACTAAATCTATGAGACAAAAATGACTAAAATGTGACTAAGACTAATAACCATTTTGGTCTAAAGATAAAGACTAAGACTAAATCAGAAATAGCTGTCAAAATTAAGTCACACACGCCGTACTCGCACTGCACAATCATGCTACACTCCCCATACATACATTGTTCTCACACTCATTCACATACAACACACTCATTTTCACAGTACAGCCACACACACACACACACACACCCCACACTGTACTCAATCATACTATGACATACACAAACATTTATTGTTTAAGAACTGCATTTACACTGTAGACACTCACTACACACAGTATTCACATTACACACAGTGTACTCAGACAAAGCATACAAACACGATACACACTCATTTTACACACAAACTACTCACTGTACATTCATTATACACACATTATTTACTCATGCACACTGCCACACTACACAGTAGTCAGTGTACACACACACCATACTCATATGGTTCACAAGGTACTGAACCTACTCACTGAACACACAATTTACTCACCATACACAAACTGTAAATTCACAATATACACACACACACACAACAGCATGTACTCATACTCACTACACACTGCAACACGTACACAGAGGTCAGTGTACACACTGTACACAGTCTCACTTTGCAGTACTCACTGTAGAGACACAAACTACACACTGTACACTCATTTTACACACAATGTACTCACTCAACAAACACTCATTGTAGACACAACAGTATTTACTCACACACTGCACACACTATTCATACTGCAACACTACACAGGATTGTACACACACGCTGCACATACGGTAATCTCACAGTGTACACACACCCCTCACTATCCATACAGTAGTCTCACACCGTACACAGTGTTTACACACCTTATACAGTACTCACATTGTACACAAGTCTCAGATTGTACACTGCATACAGTCTCACACTACACAATTTACATAATCTTCACACACCTCATACAGTAGTCTCACATTGTATACACACACACCACTGTACACACAGTAGTCTCACATCACACACACAGTACACATTCAGTAGTCTCACATTACACACACAGTACACATTCAGTAGTCTCACATTACACACACACACAGTACACATTCAGTAGTCTCACATTACACACACACACACAGTACACATTCAGTAGTCTCACATTACACACACACACACACAGTACACATTCAGTAGTCTCACATTACACACACAGTACACATTCAGTAGTCTCACATTACACACACACACACACAGTACACATTCAGTAGTCTCACATTACACACACACACAGTACACATTCAGTAGTCTCACATTACACACACACACACAGTACACATTCAGTAGTCTCACATTACACACACACACACACAGTACACATTCAGTAGTCTCACATTACACACACAGTACACATTCAGTAGTCTCACATTACACACACACACAGTACACATTCAGTAGTCTCACATTACACACACACACAGTACACATTCAGTAGTCTCACATTACACACACACACACAGTACACATTCAGTAGTCTCACATTACACACACACAGTACACATTCAGTAGTCTCACATTACACACACACACAGTACACATTCAGTAGTCTCACATTACACACACACACAGTACACATTCAGTAGTCTCACATTACACACACACACAGTACACATTCAGTAGTCTCACATTACACACACACACAGTACACATTCAGTAGTCTCACATTACACACACACACAGTACACATTCAGTAGTCTCACATTACACACACACAGTACACATTCAGTAGTCTCACATTACACACACACACAGTACACATTCAGTAGTCTCACATTACACACACACACACAGTACACATTCAGTAGTCTCACATTACACACACACAGTACACATTCAGTAGTCTCATGTACACATTGTACACACTGCGAGTCATACCATACACAATCTACCTTTTGTTACTCACTCAGCAACACACTCTAGCTCGCTCTCACACACACCTCATACGATTCATTCACACACAAACACTGTACAATGACTTTGTATCAACAATGTCCTGTTAGACATTAATAGATTTATTGCGGATTGGCCTCTACACTTCCAGTCACTGATGCTTTTCATTACTGTCCTGTTTGCTGTGTCTCCACAGAGACGCCATCATCACCAGCTCCATCAACTCACTGACCAGCTTCTTCTCCGGCTTCGTCATCTTCTCCTTCCTGGGCTACATGTCTCAGAAACACAACGTGGCCCTTGATAAAGTCGCTACAGACGGTGAGCATGTGCATTGTGGTAGAACAGCGCTGAAAAAAATAAGACACCGGACATGCACTGATGACCCAAAAGAAAGGGACAGACTCAAACAGAGGCAGAAAAGATGAATGCAAACAGCCCTAGAGATGGATGGATGGGTGAACAGGTGAGAGACCCCTGACTAGATAGATGGGAGAGAACTACAGACAGATGGATGGAGCAGACCTATGTATGGATGAAAAGATAGATTGATGACACCTGTGGACGGATGATGTTTGCATGAATGGACTGAGGGATGGATAACATCTGTGGATGGATGGCTGGGTGGGATGGATTTGCAATACTTAATGGAAGAATGGATGGATTTATGACCCACCTGTCAATAGATGGATGGATGGATGGTTGACAGACCTATGGATGGATGGAAGTATGGATTGATGACCCACCTGTGAAGGGATGGATGGATGGTTGGATGGATGGATGATGTCTGCATGGTTCGATAACTGACCTATGGATGGAAGGATGGATGAAAACAGATCTATAGAATGATTTAGACAAACCTGTGGACGGATGGATGGACAGATGGATGGGTTAATAAGTGGAGACAAAGATGAAAGGACAGATGAATTAAGAGAAAGACAGTCCCTTACATGGATGAAGGAAAATATGGACAGAGACAGATAAAGAGACATTAATAATGTAATATGTTTATTTTGTGTCCTGCAGGCCCTGGTTTGGTGTTTATAATTTACCCAGAAGCCATTGCAACGTTGCCGGGCTCCTCGGTCTGGGCCGTGATCTTCTTCATCATGCTGCTCACGCTGGGCATCGACAGCGCTGTAAGATCCTCACAAAATACCGAGTGGAGTCAGGGTCAAACCACATTTATTAAAACACACTAATAAATACTTTACCTTTTATAACTACAAAAAAGCAGGTTAATAACAGAGGTGAGAGAAGTGCATTGTAGGAATTCGTGGTGTTTATCACCTGCTGCAGATGGGCGGGATGGAGTCGGTGATCACGGGACTCATCGACGAATTCAAGATCCTGCACAAACACCGAGAACTGTTCACGCTCTTCATCGTGGTGTCCACCTTCCTCATCTCGCTGTTCTGCGTCACCAACGTGAGTGAGACACGATTTCACTCGATCAGATGGAGCTAGGAATTCAGTCTGATGTGTGTGTGTGTGTTAAGACTCACTCTGTTCCTTACAGGGAGGAATCTACGTGTTCACATTATTGGACCACTTCGCAGCAGGGACATCGATCCTCTTCGGTGTGCTGATTGAAGCCATTGGCATCGCCTGGTTTTATGGTGTGTGTGTGTGTGTGTGCTCAGAGCAGCTGATTCTCCATTACAACCAATCAGGGATGAGAGAGGATGGCTGTGTTCTGATTCATCTTTACTTCATTAGACACAGCTGAGACTCCTACATCACATGACCCTCGTGTAAAGGCTAGACCAATCTAGTTCCTCTAGGACAAACTGGTCATCATTATTAGTCCAGTGTGGGCGTGTCCTAATCCACACACTCTACTCACTATATAGATCACAAAGACTTTGTGCACTCTAAATGTGTCCCTAACCACACCCCCTATTGCAGCCACAAACACCGCTGTGTGAGCGCCCTAAACACATACTTCACATGCATCTCATTTTTTCGGAAATTTTGTATTTAATTTGACTGGATAAGTGAGGATCATGTGACCTGAGTTTTGTTCCTGTTCAAATACAGAAGATTCGTCTTTTCAATAAAAAATAAATAAAATGTACAGACTACTAAATCCTGCTGAAGGTTGAACTTTTCCGACCGTTCCCCGAGGCAAAACTCTGCTAAACGTCTGACCTGAACTTCAAAAGACCAGCAGGATCATCAGAGACCAATGGCGAGAGAACACTGATTGACCTTTGACCCCGAACAGTCACCAGGATCCAGGCTGGAACCCAAAAACCTCCGGAGTGCGCAAAATGAGCCGCACCTGAGGAGCATCAGCACTGACAGAGACCTGCAGCAGGAAACCCGTGTCACTGACATGCTGCCGCTATTTAAAGCTACGGCGTCTCTTTTAATTTCTCTTTCCTCTTTGATTAGAGCACTTGGTCATGTATTGTCAATGGGAAAACAGGCAACAGAGAGAACGTTTCAGTTGAGCGTAAAAAAACCAAAGCAATAACAGTCAAACGGCAGCTGCAATCTCCAATCACACTGAGCTAGTGGGCGTGGCCTAATATTTAAATAAGCATAGATTAGATTTTGGTCTCCAGGTTAAACGGTTAGCTCTGCTTTCTCATGCCTTTCATTTGCCTGCTAGATCAGTTTTGGTTCATTAGTTTAGATTAGAAACTTTAAAGCTTGTGTGTGTGTGCGCGCGTGTGTGTATACACAGGTGTGGATCGTTTCAGTGATGATATCGAGGAGATGATTGGCCAGCGCCCCGGAATTTACTGGCGACTCTGCTGGAAATTCGTCAGTCCCTGTTTCCTGCTGGTACACAAGACTTATTTTGTAATTTTAAATTAATGACTCGTGATAAAATCAGCAAGTTCAAATCCTAGCACTGCTAAAGCACCACTATGGCATACCACCAGAGATAGCAAACACGTGCTAGCTCCAAAATAGCTAGCTTATAAATGAACAAACATGGCTATCACTTCCCCAGCCAGCAAGATTGCTGACTAGCTAGCATTTTTTTAAAAAAGGCAATGTGTGGCAGCTACATGGCTAAAAATTCCATTCATTTGTGCAACGGGAATAAGAAATCGCTTTCCACAAAATCCTATCGACTGACAGAAATGAGTCATGCGATAAATTCGGGTTGCTAATTGGTTAATGGGACAAAATCCTAAGGCGTTTACTAGCTAATATGTGAGAAACTAGCTACCATGCTAACACTTTCAAGCCATGAAACCATCCAGCCACCCAAAGATCTTATTAAGGAACAGCCAGTGTGAAATTTTACATTAAAAAATATAAACACTTGTGGTTTATTTCTCAGATTTTGTTAAAAAGATCAAAAGGAAGTGTTTTTACATTGGATGGTGGTGGTGTTTTAAAAAAAAAACCTGACAAGAGAAATGAATCTCATGAAATGTTTGTGATTGTCATGTAGTGGGAAATTTTCAGCTCCTGACCACATTTTTTGTAAAATAATTACTGCATCTTCTTGCTTTTCTGTCCTGATTCAGTTCATGGTGGTGGTGAGCTTTGCGACCTTTAACCCCCCGAAATACGGATCCTACTCATTCCCCATGTGGGCCAACACGCTCGGCTGGTGTCTGTCCATCTCCTCCATGATCATGGTTCCCATTTACGCCATCTACAAGTTCTGCGTGCTGCCCGGAAGCTTCTGCACCGTACGTATTCATGCTAAGTTTCTTCCACAGTGCTAATTGGTAGTTGTGCTGACAGTCTTAAAAACAGGAGCTGTTTGCAAAGAAAACATCAGAAGCAGAAAGTTCTGCACACTTAGGAACCTTCAGACTCTTTCGGTTGTCCCTCTGGAGGTAATGCAGGTACCTCAGGCTGAACGTTAAACTCCTGAAAGATTCTAAAAGGTTCTTTAAGCGTTTAGGGTTCCATCACAGGGACAACCGAAGAACCCTTTGTGTTAAATCTGAATGACGTCATTCAACAGTCTGGCATGTTTCCTAATCTTTGGATTCCTGGTTGTAGAAACTGGCCTATGCCATCACTCCGGAGACGGAGCACCACCTGGTGGAGCGCGGGGAGGTGCGACAGTTCACGGTACGCTCGGATCAGATCAGACTATAAGCTGAAGAATAACGTGCTTTGGCTTTTAAACTGGTAGAAATTTTAGGGAAATTGTAGAATTTGGAATTTTGCTGTAGTAATGAATTAACACTGGGAAAAAAAATATAAAAGGAGGTTTAATCCAAAACTCTTCTACAAACTTTTTTCATTTTTTTTTTTAATAATGTGAAAAATATTTTACATCATTTATTATGAAACTACTAGAGTTGTAGAGTTGACCAACCTTTTCAAAAAAAATTTATCCACTGCAAAAAATAAATACATAAATAAAAATGAAAAAAGGATCATTTTTAAAATCCTATTGACTCCGGTAAATATACCAGTTAACGCTTTGATTATATATGTTTTAATATATAATATATTGCTAATTAATTGAATTTCTACTAATTGCTGAATTAATATTTTTGTTACAAACTTAAACATTTTGATTTCCTTTTTCTTCCTAGGGGATGCTAACCTTTGCACTTTAACCATCCTAAAAGCTGTCTAAATGTAACATTATGTGTTTTCTGTTTTCTTTCTAGCTTCATCACTGGCTGGTGGTGTGAACGTGGGAAAAAATTATTTAAAAAAAAGTCAACTCCTTCAGCTCTGTAGGGGGCGCTGTGTGCCAAACAAGCCGTACGTCTCGTCCTTCTCTTTCTCACGTAAAAAATATTAATAATAATAATTAAAAGTGTGGCAGTGACGTGGTATTGATCACAACATGGTTGAAATTCTGTCAGTAAATAAAAAAATAATATATAAATATAAAAAAAAACTTCAAGGCTGTATCCCAAACACTAGCAGCTAACAGGCTAGCTAGGAAAAAACAGCAATTCCAATGAGGAGGATAGAGTTTTGAAAAAAATTGAAGAAGCAAGCAGGCTAGCGTTTGGGACACGGCCGCACTCTCGCTATACGATGACTGTTACGACGACTGTTTACTGTTTCAATATTCTTTTGTGATTAGAGTACAAACTGAGCCTTATTGATCAATGTGATTGACGTGTGAAAAACTGTATACTGACTACCAACCTAGCGACGAATAATGTTGAATATTATCTAGTGAGATTAGTTGAATCTGTACATCTAATTTGTGTTTGGAAACGAGAAAAACGACGGACGTGCTGATCAGGTTAATCCACTTAACGAAGCCATATTTGTCCATCAGCTTTACTCTGCTGTTTATTTACACTTTCACGGATATTAGCGTGACACGACTCGTATTAGACCCGAGTCAGCGACTGGTTACACGATGCATCGTGGCATCCAGCGAATTTAACTTCGATTCATTTCTTAGTATTTTCTTCTGTGAGAATATTTTACTGTCCAATAAACACACTCGAATGAACAGGTCACGGAACAATCGGTAGCCTAAGTGAAAAAAACAAACAAACAAACAAACTGTTTCTTTAACGATATTAAAACTAAAAAATAAAAACAATAACGTATAAATACACGCACATTTGAATAAATCTAACGTGCGTATGTTTATTCATCGTAATATTGTCTCTCATCACGTATTAATGAAACCTATCACCTGCTGAAAAAAAAAAAAAATCAATAAAGAGCCTGTGGATGAAATGATCCGAGTGTGGTTCGTTTTCCTTTTTCTGATGATTATTAACGGCTTAACTGCTGGAGTTACACAGCTAGCATAAATACACTAATATCAGAGGAAACCGGAGTGACTGCTGCTGTTTGAATTCTTAATAAAACAGCTCAGTACGATGTGCTGAGACTTACAGACCATTATTACCTATTGCAGAGGTAATTATTTTATGTTCTGAAAAGTGTCTGAAAGTCACAAAGTTTGTTTTTTTTTGGTTACTCTGCTACACCAACACTTACAGTCAATTCTGTAGTTACTACAAACATTGAGTAGTTAGATGAGATACATACATTAGTGTTAGACTTGTAAACAGAAGCAAGTAAAGAGCATTTCTAGCAATGAATTTCAAAACGTATAAAGTGTATAAGTGTGATAAGTAACATGGAGGAGAAACTCATCATCATTGGCCTAGTTATTAAACGTGCGTTAGCGTTAAAGAGCTAAATCCTCCATGACCAAAAGCTTCAACATCTCCACATCGTTGACTAAACCACCTGCTCTCCTTCTCTCCTCCATCTGATCACCTGACTCTCTGCTCTTCCTCACCGTTACCTCATCCTCGTCCCTCACTCCTCTTCCTCTCCTCTGCTCCAGCGGCGTTTGGGTTTTTCCCCCCCAGACATTGTAGGTTTCTTGCAGCATTTTTCCAGATATCTAACAGGAATCAGAAATAGAAGTTTCTAAAAATGACTATGCAAAAAAAAAAACAAATATACACAGTATGGGTTTTTCTTACTTTATTTTTTAAATTTTTTAATAATCATTTTTATGTATTATTTAAGCACTTGCACTGTGAGATTAAAATTAAAAGACCATGAAACAAATAATTCAGTAACACATTTATATTGACACAGCTAATAATAAACACAGTATTTTATTTATTTATTTATTTATTTATTTATTTATTTATTTATTTATTTATTTATTTTTATTAGTCCCCTCACATTTCCTGCTCCCTGTAACATGTCCATCTGTGTCCTTTCGGTAACACTACAGTAGCTCCGGGGACCTTTGACCCCTGAGCTGGAGCACAAGACGTGGAGCTTTAACAGCGCTAAAACACTGTGCTAATCACCAGCTGTTTGACCTCGTGCTAATTTCATTGATCAGCAAAGCAATAAACTGGACGTTTGCACAAACCCGTGAAAGATAAACATGCAGAATTGCATGTTTCCTGTCTCGCTGAGAGACGCGAGAGCAAATCGCTGGCTTTGATCTGACCGAGGTGGACGTTGTGTTGCGGAGAAACCACGCTGTGGCTCAGGTATTATTGGGTTAGGGCAGTTTGGCCACTGATGCAACTGAAGCTCAGCACGTCGCCTTTTACTAGAATTCAATCTGATCGCACTGCATTAAACTTTCAGCTGATGAGGTCATCATAAACATCATAGCAGCCGACCAATCAGAGTTCAGAACAACCGCATCATAAAGGACCTTTTAATCATCTCGCAGTGAATCATGAGGCTGCTGAATCTTTAATCACAAACTTTTCCACTCAATCAATTTACCTTGGGCTGTTAAAACTGGTGCCGATTAAGCCTTTACCCCGGATTTGTGCTTTGACGGACGTTCCGACGTTCTTCCGAGTAAGGAACCAGGAGTCAACTGGGATCAAAGAGGTCTTAAAAAAAAAAAATTATATTGGTGTTAAATGCCATTCTCCTGAATCAGTAAGCATCAGAGAGTGTTTGATGAGCAACGAAAGAGCCTCTGGTGCTCGCATTGCCTTTGTTATATTGTTTATTCATACACACACAAATCCAATCCCATTTCCTCACCAACGGGTCAATATCCAATCTGAGCATCGGCCGACATCGCTCGGCCGCGACTCTTACATAGCACCTCACGCGCCACTTAATAAAAGGGAAAAGCAGACGGCAGAAGTGGCCTCATAGCTGCCTGATTGTTTGGTGATGGTTCTCGTGCTGCTGAATCCGAGCGTCCGATTACGCCGAGGCCAGGCGCAGATTGTTGTATCTGAAACGGATATCTGCACCCGGGCAGCACCTGAGCACGACACGGTGAAGACAAATTACCGCCGGAGCAGAGCAAACTAGTTTACGGTGGATTGGGACGCTGCCTGCTGCGTGAGGAAGATAATAAAGCTAATGTTTAAAATGAATTCAGAGCAAACAAGATTAGACAGATAAAGGGGTAGCAAGTGCTGTTACAGTTAAATAATCAGTGTCTGGGTGTGGGGGGTGTGTGTGTGTGTGTGTGGGGTGGTGTTTCGTCATACACACACGACGCAGATTTATCACACCTCAGCAGTGATTATTAGGGGACAGCGTTACACTGCGTGTTTTATTCCTTTTATATAACAGTTCTAACTGGATAAACAAAATGACAGGAAGTTACAGGAAGACCATTTCCTGTCTCCAAGCTAATCTCTTTGATGTCACCACTGGAAATAGTTTTACAATCACAAAAATAGACTTTTACCCATGACTCATAGTGCTATTGCAACATCCAGGATTCTAAGATGAACATGCGTGTGTTCTACCTGGAGGCTCTCCAGGCTGACCCCATCATGGCGCCTCGTCCTTTCAGGAAGTGTGTGTTCAGCGCCCGTGGTGTCACCGTGCCCCAATTACGCAGCACTTTAGTCTGCATGAGAGCGGAGAGTAAACTCTTATTACACAACAGCACTCAGGCGTAATTTTACAGCCCTGTTGTACCAAAAAGGAACAAAAGATCGTGATCTCTGTGTGTGTGTACTTGTGCATCTCATACAACATAAACACTTAAACTAATAAACACAAATATAACCCACTATACAAGTGCACACACACAGGTTACCACTTGGTAGGTTTAACCGCCTCTGTAAAAAAAACCAAAAAAAAACATTTTACCTCAAAAATTGATTAACAAAAGTAGATTTTTACCCGTTAGCTTTGTATCATGATCTTGCTAAGCCCTGAAAGATCAAAACATGATGAATTAAGACAGAATTACGAGGCATTATTTTGTGTTATTTGTGTATATTTAGAAGCTCCTGAGTTACACAAATTGATTATTCAAAACAGGAAAAGGTGTCCATGTAGCAGTTAATGCTAACCTTAATTAAAAGTGTAAGGCTAGCTTCTTATGCATTTAACCACCACGTTTTGAGGAAAACGTTGACATTCCTGTCTTTTCTTTGTACATTTTTTCTTTAGCAGCTTAGTGCTATAAAAATTGTAATTTCTCCACAGAGCTACAGCTATTACCCAGATAAATGTAAACGCACAGCAATCTTGGAACGAACAAAACATTTCAGGAACATTTCTCAGATGTTTTTAGATAAATAAGACAAAAAACGCCACAATTTCACTAAATAGCATGTAGCTGTCGAGTTAAATGACGGTGCTGCAGTCTGTAATCATATAAAGTCACTAAAATGTATTCACACTGTGGTTTTATTTTCCAACAAAAGTGAGGAATGTCATCTTCACAACATCTTTGTGTCTTTATAGTTTTCTGTATAAAATCCTACCTACTATCGATGTGCTGTTTAGAAAAATAAGTTGTTACGTCAAGCTTCCAAATAACTAAAATGCCTAACGACTCTGAGGTAAACTATCCATTACACGCTGCAAAAATGACAAAACACCACACAAGACTTTTGTAGAGTTCAATTTAACAGCGCAGTGACTGAAGAGAACGTTCTAGAGCTAGGCAGTTTATGTTTTCCCACCTAAACTTCAACAGATGCATGCTAATAAGCTAAATAATTTTTTTTTTTTTTCACACAGAGCCTTTAGATACATAATTTATCAACAAATCTGAGGAAAATGTTTATATTCCTCACTTCTTTGTGTTTTTTTCCCCCCCATCACTGGGCGTTTATATTTTTCAGAATAACACACTAAACAGCACGTAGCTGTTAATGTCAGGAATGTTAGCATTTCCGTCAGCTTTGTTAGTCAATTAGTTTAAAAACCAAAATCCCAGGCATTATAAACGTCTAATTTTAAAATATTAGTCGTATTAAGTATTTTTGTATTATTTTGCCGACACATCTGAGGGAAAAAGGTGTTCGTCTATTCCATTGCATTAGCATTCTTCAGAATAAACATCTACAAAAATAATTGTAGCTGTAGCCATATGAAGCTTTTTATTATTAAATTACATCAACATGTAAAATCAACGCCAAATCTGAGAAAAACTGTGCTGAAAAAATCTCAGGAGTATCAGTCACACTGCCTTTATTTTGCTGCATGAATGATTGATCACAATAGCTACTTGCTAGTTAGTAAAATGTTAGTTTATTAATATGGAGCCTCTTCGTATTAGCTTACAGCTATATCTGAGGGAAAGTATTATAATTCCTGATATTTTCTGACCTTTCATTCCAGTCACTGAGCTTTCACGTCGTCTAAATGGCTACAAGCTAGCGAGCTACATGGTTAGCCGAGGTTATTAGCTTAAAATAAATAGATAAATTTGAAGTAAATAATAAATTTGAAGTACAAACTTCATAGCAAAGTGTCCCAGGAGTCAGTTCCAAGTAATAAGAGTCACTTCTTTGGGATTAATGCTAAAAGGAAAATCAATTAAGACGTTTAAAACCGGCCAAAAACAACAAAGCAGTTAAGGCCTTCATTTATTCTATTCTTGGGTGATGATGCCATCTTGTGGTCAGTTCAGAACGAACAGCAACAAAAACTACTGCAAAACTTTACTTCTTAGCAACATTAGCCTCAACACTGATACTCTGAGGGGAAAGAGTACTGACACTGAAGACTCCTTCCATAATATAAGCACAAAATGAGCTGTTACTATAGAAACAGTAACTTAACTTATACAATCGTGTGATTTAAGTTACAATGACATTAATGCGCTGTTCTAGACAATTAAACACCGAGCAGAACCCAGAGCTGAACAGTGCTGCACTACTCCAGACTCGGATAACAAGCTGTTCGCTAACGAGATACTGATCCGTTCTTAAAGTAAAACAAAAGCTGCTGACAATATAGAAATAAAAGCACCACATCACAGCTTTACCTCAGACTGTTACAAAACACTGACACTGGAGACTCCTTCCAGAAATGCTAATGCAACAGACTTGGTCCTTTTACTTATTTATTTACATTAAATCTGTTCACGTTGTGCGTCTGCTGCACAGCTCCCTCAGTACGAGCCATTTTGTTAGCTGATGCAGTGTTGGCGATGACGGAAAAGAATATAAGATAAGAAGAAAGTCTACACAGATAACACAGACAAACATCTGTCATTTAATCAAGACTCTGCACACGTGATGCTATAGCTTTTACTCCGCTAAAACTAGCCTAGTCAGGTTAAAAGGTCAACTGTCTATGTTCTGTATCTTTGTACACGTTATAAGTGCTGATGATGGTGGATTTTCCCAGAAGGCCGAGCGTCACAGCCTCACAGGTGTAGTGTGTATTGTACAGAGACCATTGTGGCCATGGAGCAGGAAAATGAACTGGGTTCAGCAGAATGAATCTGGGTCACTGTGAGGCGAGGCGAGGCCTCAGCTACATCACACTTATTTAGCTCACTGCACGACATCATGACATGGAAAAAACACACAAATCACACGCTGTTGAAATGTTCGTTAGACTGTTGCACATTTTTGTCTACATTAAGATTTTGTTATGATTATTATGTTGTCAAGTTGTTGTTGTTTAAAGTTGTGTTATGTAGTTCAATGTGTATTTTGTGACTTGGCTACACAGTTGTGTACAAGTTGATTTGTGTAGTAATCAGTTTCTCCAGGATTTCTTGGAATATTTTTGGTGAACTATGAGAGAAGTTTGCTTGGATTCTGTGTTCATTTCTGCAAACACAAAACCCTGAACTGACTGAACATCCTATAGCAACAACATGACAAAAGGAAAGCGTCTTTATATAACATACACAGATCAGGCACAACATTATGACCACCTGCCTAATATTGTGTCGGTCCCCCTTTTGCTGCCAAAACATTACCTGTGTTATTCTAGTGCCTTGTGTTGTTGCTGATTCAAAGCTGTGTTTTGTTCTATTACTTATATTAATGTTAAACTGTGTAAGATTCAGCAGCCTCTCGTTACACGGTCATGTTGATGTTTCCATTTTATCGTACATTATTAAATCAGTTGGATTTGGACATGCGTATTTCGCAGGAAGATTTCATTTACTTTGTTACTTTATGCTGTTTAGTGACTCATGAATAAATAGCAATAATTGGCACATGCTTCATTTGGCTGACATAATTAAAGTGTGTGTGTGTGTGTGTGAGAGATCGCAGTTCACCTCTCCTCCTGATATGACAGCTGATTGTTCTACCAGAAGCTACACCATCTCTGCGCGTCTCTTTACGTGACACAGCCCCGGTGTCATGTCCTAAACACTGTCTCTAATGTAACGCCGCATCGCGTGTCTTTATTCTGCTGTTGTTACGCGACACAATAAACAAACACGCCGTATTTATGTTTCTTCTCGCTCCAGACCACATTCCCTGTGTGTCCAATTAACTCCCTTCTGCCAGGCAACACACAACCTCCGGAACACACATTTATACACAAGAGCTAGGTTATTAACGCCGCTGGAAAGCTCACATTAACACAATGATCTATATAATACCACAACGACTGAAGGTTAATGTAGGAGATGTGGAGTAAAAGAACATGATGTACACAACACACACCATCCCTCACAGCACAGGGCTGGATTCTGATTGGCTGGAAGGCCACGATCACACAGCAGCATTCACACAGACCACCAGGTTTATATTAAAGCACTTATCGTTGCTATAGCAACAGCTCCTTCACAGGGGAATTGATGCTGGATATATAGGGATAACGACCACTCTCTAAGACAACACGTTTAGGGAAGGAGTCTCCAGTACCAGCACTTTGGAACAGTTTTATTATTTCCTTGTCCATCGCTATAAATAGATCAAAATGGATGATTTTTCTTTATATATAGTCGTTTCTATCCGATAACTAAATCGCTGTGGGGTCTCTGAGGAAGAAAACCGGACAATTCCAGTTACTATGGAAACAGAAACCGGACCAATCACCATCCACTTGGGTTCACAATACGCGTTAACGTAAATTCATCACCGCATTTTTGTGACCTGAACCGGGCACCGTGTCTGTTCAGGATCCACCTCTCGGAGAGGTTGAGCACGTCTCCATGGTAACGGTTGAAAATAACCCCGGCGCTCCCGAGATGCCCGACGTCAGTTGTGCGCGCGCGTCTCGGTCACGTCGCTCTCCGCTTTAATTTGTCTGCTAAGTGTTTAATTTATTCTTCCTGCTTCAGGAAGTTAAGATGGACCGAACCGGACACTTTTAAACATCTGGATGAAGATGATCATGGCGCGACCGCCTTCGGTAACTCTTCGGAACGGAGAATTTATTCCGCGCACTTTATTTATCCTGAAATCCAACTTCCGGTGTTCAAAGAATTTATTTTTTTGATTTGTTCATTTTTACTAACTCAACTTTTTAAAGTGCAAAAGAAAAGATCGAAAATTAAATAAAGAAAAAAGTGATGTCTTGTGAGAAGCCCAACTTCCGCGCGCAGCCGGCGGTGCGGAGCATCTTCGTGTACCGCAACGGGGACGCGCACACGGACGCGCGCCGCGTGCTCATCCACGAGAAGCGCGTGTGCGACTTCGAGACGCTGCTGCGCGAGGTGACCGGGCGAGTGCGCGCTCCGTTCGGTGCCGTGCGCAGCATCTACACGCCCCGAACCGGGCACCGCGTGGACGCGCTCGAGCACCTGCGCCACGGCGAGCAGTACGTGGCGGCGGGGAAGGAGAAGTTCAAGAAGTTAGAGTGAGTGACGACGAAAAAAACAAACAAAGCAATTAATTACAAACAAAAGTGTGTTAAAGCTACAAGAAAAATGTATTTTTTTTAATTTAATATCTATAAAGAATATACTAAACACATAAGCGCGCCATTCTTCTTGTTTTTAACTCCTTACTTTGTCATACATTGTGATCACTCAGACTGACCCGTTTGGATTTTATGACGTCATGTGGATAATAATCTCACTATAACACACGTAATGATTCTTTTCTTTTCACAGATATTTGCAAATCGGAAGCAGGAAGAAACGGATGCTGCAGAACAACGGAATGGTGAGGAGGGGGGGTCAAATATCTGCTCGTGTGTGTGTTTTTTAAATAATGTCAGTTCCCAGTTTCCACCAGTCTCTCAGGGGTTAAACCCCCACACCACAACAAGCTATAGCTATCCATAGCTAACTAGAACAAACTGGCCTAGCTCAGTCACAGGAACTGATCAGTTTCACATTTCAGGAAGGAGTCTCCAGTGTCAGAGCTGAAGCTGGGACAGGTTTAAGTTTTCACGCTTCTTTTTTTTATGTTCCTCGGTCTCATCAACTCCTACAGGAAGTGAAGGAACTGTTTCTAGCTGCTATAACGTTACACGAGAAGGTTTTGTTAACGTTCCACAGCTGTGACTAAATTGCTAGAGTATAAATGAATCTGCTGCTCTGTAACAGGTGTAAGAGACAGCACACTCAGGGAAGGACATGTTGTTTGAGGAAACTAACTCCAACACGTGTTTTTGCCTTTGGCTCCGTTTGATTCGATCGAGTCTTCATTAGGACAGAACACGTGTTGTTTTTCTCGCTTCTCAGCAGAAGCCGAGGCGTGGCGTGGGGAATCGGAGCCTCCGTAGCCCTTAATGATTCCAGTTAAAATGCTGTCCTCGTCTTTCCGAGTAAAGCCTGGCTATTCCCTCGACACACACACTTAACCATGTTGCTATGAGCTGATGCTAAACAGGACAACAGAGAACACACACTAATAGTGAGGGTGTGTACGACTCAGGAGTCCAAATTGTCCTAATTGATTGTGTGTAAATCAAGTTTAGTTTAAATACTAAGAGAGATAGGTCACAGCTTATGGTCAGGAGAAACTGCAGGTGTGTTTTATGTGGGCAGGTGAGAGCAGCACCGCAGAACCGGATCATCGTCTCAGCCCGGTTCCTGAAGCCCATCAAAGAGCCATGTGCAATATTGTGAGTTTCAATCCATCACACATCTGTCTGAAAATACATCTGTCCATCATTTCAGCTACATGTGTCCATCAGTCTATCAGTCTGTCCATCAGCTGCTTTGATGGTGTGCGTGTTTGTGTGTGTTCAGTGTTGTTGCTAATGGAGACGTGTTGAATCCGGCTGTGAGGTTCCTGGTTCCGAGTCGCCTGTTCAATCAATTTGAACGAATCCTGGAGATGATCACAGAGAAAATGGGGTTGAGGATTCTGGGAGGAGTGCGCAGGTATCAGTACACCTGAACACCGCGCGACAACTCCACACTGTGCCACACCTGAACACCGCGCCACTGTGCCACACCTGAACACCGCGCCACTGTGCCACACCTGAACACCGCGCCACTGTGCCACACCTGAACACCGCGCCACTGTGCCACACCTGAACACCGCGCCACTGTGCCACACCTGAACACCGCGTCACTGTGCCACACCTGAACACCGCGCCACTGTGCCACACCTGAACACCGCGACACAACTCCACACCTGGACAAGCTAACAAGCAGCAGAAAAAAATGCATAAAAATTGTTACGTCAATGTGACTTTTTAAATAACATTTCTGAATCATGTCTGCAGTCTGTGTTCGCTGGAGGGAGTTCCTCTAACAGACGGGAAAGATCTGGAAAACGGGCAGTTTTACGTGGCAGTGGGCAGAGACAAATTCAAACGACTTCCTTACACCGACTCGCTCTTTAGCAAACCTGTGGGCATGAGGAGGAACATCAGGTGAGGCAACCCTGTACTCTAACCTGCTATAAAGGAGATGTTTAACCTTTTACGGAAGGAGTCTCCAGTTTAAGAGGTGATTAAATGTAACTATAACCGGATAAAAATGGTCACTTTTCTCACAAAATACTGTGGTATGGAGAACAGCACGTCATATTGAATGGTTCCAATAAAGTGAATCATAATTTACAGACAAATTTCTTTAACACATAACTATTACAAGAATTATAGCCTCATTTGAATATTTTAACTCACATCTGATAAAGAAGCTAATTAGAGCTCATGTTTCGTCACTTCTGCATGCTACCAACTAGTCGTGTCGCAATTTACCACAGATTTAACCCGCGTGTCCTTTCACTGTTGCTTACAGATCGAAAGCAGCTTCTCTTCCACCCATTTACAAATACACAAGACACAACGGGGATGTAAGTGTCCGCTAATTAGCCTTCTTTCCTCATCTACTGTTCACAGCTGAACTACAGAAACTGAATGCTGGCTAATGCTATGATAAGGTGTCTGGACTGTTAGCATAGCTAGCTCACTAACTTGGCTAATATTTTTGCTTCAATTGCTCTTGTAGGCTAGTTACAGCAACTACATTATTACTTTTCTGACCCGCTGCTGCCACTAGTCTAGCACTTACCTCGACCTTAACATTCCCACAGATGAAATTAGCTTGATATTTACATGCTAGCATGTGGAGCGAGGTTAATGTTCATCACAAACAAATCCCTCACGCGTGGTTTCCATTCTCCACCAGGTAGTTAATGGTGTGAACAAATCTGATCACAGTGACGAGGTGAAGCTTACCGATCCGGCCGTGTCTCTGGTGCGACAGATTTCCCAGGCCAGGCTCATGGCCATACGCAAGAAACGGCGCAACCTGACCAACTCGTACAGCACCCAGGATACCGGTAACACACACTCACCACATACACACCACACTCACTAGCCAAAAACACACTTGCCACACACACACTCACACCCCATTACTCGCCCAACACACACACCACACACTTGCCCCACATACACACTTGTTTGTATCAGTAAAAATGTGATTTAAATGAAGAAAACCGCTTACATGCTCAGATTATTAAGTGTCTTATAAAATAGTCACATTAATATTTTTTATATTGGCCTCATAACTTATTCCATCAAGCCTGGAGTTACATCTAAAGTCTGAATTCTGGTATAAAATCCTTACTTGACTTACTGAAGGCACACTGTAATCATGTGTGTGTAAGACAAGATGACATCATGCTAATCACAGTTTACCACACACACGGATGCACACAGTAATTATTTTCAAACACATGAAACGTTCCAGGACTGACATCATGCTTGGCAGCCTTCCTTCCTCTATATCCCCGTCGCTACATATCGCCCTTGCCCTCTTTATCTTTTCCCAAACGATGACGTAATGCGGTTGCAGTTTGGTGTTATGACGTGCTCTGACCCGGAGATGGCGCTGTCGCTTCACGAGCGTCGTGGACTCTGCAAGGTCATCAAGTTCAGAGTGGTGTGAAGAGCATTACAACATCCCTCTACTTCTCCCGTCATCATCATCATAAAGCCCACACACACACCAGTTATTCAGTCGTTCATTAGCACCCTGGGTGGCTGATGGCGCTGTATTAAATCTCCATGGCGATGAAAAACATCTCAATCTCCAGGGAGCTTGTGTTCTTCCCTAAACGCTAATGTTCTTAGGATATGGACTAATCACTGAAATAGCAATCATCACTTAAAGTTACACTTTCTTTCCGATCGAGTGATTGATTTAAGCCTCTCTCGACATGTCAGGATCTAGTTTTTTTAGTTCCAACAGTGCTGTGTGTTCATGCGTGTTATAGCGGCTTCACTCAGAGTATAAGGCATTTCTTAGAAGATTGGCTGGTTATTGGGGCTGGTAATAAAAATTGGTTGGTTATTGGAATTAGTAACTTTTTTTTAGCAGAATTGGGGTTGATGATGGCGATTAGTTGGTTTATTGGGGTTGTCGTGAATATTGGTAGGTTTATGGGGGTTGGTCTTGGTTGATTTTGGAGATTGGCGTGTTATTGGGGTTGGTCATGGAGATTGGCGTGTTATTGGGGTTGGTCATGGATATTGGTTGGATAATGGGGTTGGTTGTGGAGATTAGCTGGTTACTGGGGTTGTGAAATATTGGTAGGTTTATGGGGGGTTGGTCCTTGGAGATTGGTTGGTTATGGAGATTGGTGGATAATTTTGGGTTGGTCATGGAGATTAGTTGGTTAATGGGGATGTCATGGAGATTGGTTGGTCATGAAGATTAGCTGGTTATTGGGGTTGGTCATGGAGATTGGCGTGTTATTGGGGTTGGTCATGGAGATTGGCGTGTTATTGGGTTGGTCATGGAGATTGGCGTGTTATTGGGGTTGGTCATGGAAATTGGCGTGTTATTGGGGTTTGGTCATGGAGATTGGTGTGTTATTGGGGTTAGTCATGGAGATTGGTGTGTTATTGGGGTTAGTCATGGAGATTGGTGTTATTGGGGTTAGTCATTTGAGATTGGTGTGTTATTGGGGTTGGTCATGGAGATTGGTGTATTAGGAATGATAGGAGCGCAGAATGATTGCTTGCCAGATTAATTTGCGCTGTTTAAAAACCATCACGGCAGATATTTTAATCTCAGACTCACTGATCTATCGAAACTGTGACCTTGTATTTTAGCCGTTTGGATTTTCAAAGCGGATTTCTCTACAAATATATTTCTAAGCTATTAATTAATTCCTATATTCCTTTTTGATTAAATCATAAAGCAGTGGGATTTTACACCTAGAACACCACGCGCTTACAATTTAAGATAAATCTTTCACAGGGGAAATGGCACAGTGTGCAACAAACTGCAAATGTTAAATGACTGCAGGACAAATTACATCAGTTAATGAAGCCAAACAGACAGAACGACTGATAGAAGGGGTGTGTGTGTGCGCGTGCGTGTGTGAGAGAGAGAGAGAATAAAAAAGACAAAGAGGGAACCAGAGATGTAAGGAGGAGGTGAGGAAGATATGAGGAGGAAATGCTGCATGGTGCATCGCACCTGATAAGAGCAGGAAAGATGACAGGGTTGAGGAAATTGTGTGTGTGTGATGGTTTTCACACACTCGTTATATTCCTTGAACAATGTTTCCGTAATGGTGTGAAAATGTTGAAATGGGCTGCCGGAGACCTGCTGTCCACTCTGAGCAGAACACATCTCTTTTGTCTGGGTTTGTTCTTTGTAGAGACCAGACCCAGAAGCTGGAAAGACTTTCTAGTCAGACGACAGCTGGATGAAAAAAATAAAGAGCTAATACAATGGTAGAACTGACAGAACGACAAATTGGTAGGAGGTTTTGTACTTCTGGTGCCTGAGATCACTATAACAGAGGCTTCTCTGTCATTTCAAGTCTTTATGTTGAGCTCTAAAGAAGAACGGCTCTGTTTCCCAGCACCACCAGCTGAAACCCCATTACAGGAAATACCCCCAAGGCTCCTTGAGTAACATCTGAAGATCTGGACACTGCATTCACACAGAGTGAAAAAGCAGCAATTTGTTTTTCTACCAACTTAATTAAGATTTCTCAACGCTATACAAATGAGCTACGATGCTTTAAAGCAACAAACAGATCGAATCAGCTGAATCCACAAACTGATCCTATGACAATGTTTCTTCAGTTCCCTGCTTCAGCTTGTAGGGTAATAATTATAGCATTAATCCACATTTGGGTCTTCACTGATGGAGTTCTGCACACTTTGCATAAAATGTTCAATATTAGCCTTGGCAGCGTATCAGGTCTTGATCTAAACCCTGAGGAGGTGTGGAATTCTTTTTCATTCACTCTGTTCCCTTTAGTGATCAAGGTTTGTTTTTTTTTAAAGTTCCACTTAAGACTTGTAGTGAAGTCTTGTTCTAAGGTTGTTTGTTCTGTGGCTGTTGGTACATTTGGGGATTAGCAGTCCTGCTCAAAACGTCCATGCTGAGTCCAGCTGGTTTTAGCTGTTAGTGCTGGACTGGTGTTGAGGGAAGCGAGTCATGCTAGATGCAGCAAGGACTGATCATAACGTGCTACAAGCTCTACATGTACAGCTATAACGCACTACAAGCTCTACATGTACAGCTATAACGCGCTACAAGCTCTACATGAACAGATATAACGCACTATAAGCTCTACATTTAAAGCTATATCGTACTATAAGCTCTACATGTATGACTAACACACTAAGCTGTACATTTACAGCTATAACGCACTAATGACGTCTAACGCTAATCAGTAAAATGATGTGGATAAAGCAATGGCGTTACTGTAACTATTTAAAGAAAAAAAATCTGCTGTTCCATGACTTGTTGGTCTTCACAAAACCTGACGCAATGTTTAGCTCACTGTTGTGTCAATTAGTGATAATTAACCGCAGATGAAATGAATGGAACCTAAGAAAAATTTTAGGGGAGAAAAAAAACAAACAAAAACTCGGAAAGACCGAGACGCTGGACCAATAGCTGGTTTTAATCCTTTTGTATAATTTCACAAAAACCTTTTATTCACTGTTTCTTCAGCCAAGGCCAGCACTGTACAGAAACATTCAGAGGAACGAGGTGGCGTGAATAGAAACCGTTTAAAAGTGGCTAATCAGTTTGGAGAAAGCGTTGTAGTGGAGTCAAGACCGGCTTTCCGCTGTGGCCGTTTCAGAGGCGTCGGGCTTCTCCCTATTCATAAGAACTCATTTCTCTTTATTATGTGTACAGCCTCCTTCCATCGCGGACTCTGACCAATGTTTACAACGACTTTCAGGTCATGCTTTCAAACCTTTTCCTATTCATTTTCCTTTTCTGTCCATCTCCTCAGTCAGAATTCAGAAAGCATCTTAAAAGCAGCCCGAGCGGCGTCGAGTGCGGGTTTGTGAAAGACCGTTGAGAGAAACGTGACCGAGCCACGCTGAGAACTCGATCAATGCTCCGGAAAAGAAGCAGCAGGACGTGGCTAAGATGTGTTTGATATTCACGCCTTTAATTTCACACTAAAGACGAGCCAAATACCGGAGTCTGTTTTGCCTGAAAGACAGGCATGGCTAAAATCTCATCCATTAAAAACCTCAGCAGAAAATTCTACCAGTTTGGAAAAATTACTCAAGAACATAAGGGATTTTTCTGTATCTTTCTGCTGATTATTAAGCAGCAACCACCACATAACATCTGCGTGTTTTATTCCTCCAACAGTGGTGATGCTTCAGATTTTTTTTTAAGGGTACTTTTTATCCATTTACAGTTACATTTAAGGTTGTGAAACAGCCAAAAAAGCAAGTTATAGTCGCTATAAAGAGCTGATTCCATCACCAGACTCTTTAATTCCCTCTAGAAGAGAAAAAAAATCTAAAATGCTGACACTGGAGACTCCTTCCATAAATATTAAAGAAAACTTCATTCCGTTACAGAAGGTTTAATCTCCACCTTCTGACGTTTCAGAGAAAGGCTTCAGCGGTGACATTTTAAGCCTGTAAACATCTCCCATGCTCGTACGTCGTATCTGTACGGTTTTATCGTCAGAAGCTGGCGTCTGTGACCGGTTGCCGGAATCTGGATTCCCAGGGGCTTCGTTACTGCACTGACGGTGTTAAAAAAAAAAACCACAACACAAGAGAAGCACGGCTTAAACGTCATGCCATTTCCCTGCGGACGTCTCGTCAGACTCGTATTTACAAGAGCCATAAGGGTATCTTTTTTTCCAGCAGGAAATAGGTTTTATTTATTTGCATAACAGTGGAGACTGGGATGCTGAACACCACCACGAATCCCCCAGAGGCTTACAGCTTATTAAAACAGTACATAAATATCATGTCTAGTGTTGAATAAACACCTCAGAAAACGTTTGGCTATTCACTAATGCTAACCAATTAGCAAATATTGAGTGGCACTGCAATCACGACACGGTTTCTTAGCGTATGCTAGCATTTTTATGTATTTTTTGCTATCTTCGGCTGTTACAGGCTCCTAGTTACAATGTTATTCAGCTAACTAGCTAAAATGAGCAAATCCTCATCAGCTATAACACACACTGGTTAGCTAAACAAAATGGAGTAGAACAGAGCTCGCTCCTAGACTAACTGCTAGTTACGGTTGCTCTAGTAACGGTTCGTTCAGAGGGACTTGCACAGAAAAATACAGATCGAAAGGGTGACATCGTAAAATAAATTCCCTCAGGACTTTACACTTTTACTTCAAAAAAACTGAAAATAACAGAAGCTTGAACAAGGTAAAAAAAAAAAGATTTAAAAGTTCGCTGCAGATTAGTGTTTCAGGAATAAAAAAAGCTTTAATTTCCTGTAATGAAAAAAGTGTTTAATTTGCGCTTTTCAGAATCCTTTTCTTGCTTTGAGACGTTTACACTGAGGCCAAGCGTTAATAAACCCGTGTTATTTCAGTAAATTACTGATCAGCCTTTAAGCTGATGAGCTTTAAATAGCTTCTGGATGATTCTTTACTTTCATTCATTCTGACGAATTATTAAAAGTGGATATTGATTTCTGGCCAAAGAGACGAAGATAACAAGCTGCTAAAGCAGAGCACACGGGAAAATAACAGGAAAATAATCACTTTACATCTCTTGGTGGTAGGGCTACCAGAGGACGTTGCTGGTGGGGGGGGCACCAGAGGGCACTACAGTATTGCAGGGGCAGGGCCACCAGAGGGCGCTACACTAAAATGCAGATTCGTAGTTTGGCTACATTAGTGCTAATGTAAGCCTTTGGTCCGAGATGTGACTCACCTGTAAAAAGTCAGAAACACCAAACTCACGTCTGTGTAGAGTTGTATATAACGTATAGAGGAACATGTACAGTACAGTAAGTGTGACGTAGGAAGAGAACAAAATAACCCCTTGCTTCAGATACAGAGGCTACTTCTAAACTACATTAATGTAGAGCAATACACACATACTACAACACACAATACGCTCCCATACTACCGTACTACACTCCCTTACTACTGTACTACACTCCCTTTCTCCCTTACTACTGTACTACACTCCCATACTACCTCACTTTCTACTCTCCCATACTACTGTACTACACTCCCTTTCTCCCTTACTACTGTACTACACTCCCTTTCTACTCTCCCATACTACTGTACTACACTCCCTTTCTACTCTCCCTACTACACTCCCTTTCTCCCATACTACTGTACTACACTCCCTTTCTACCTCCCTTCTACTCTCCCGTACTACACTCCCTTTCTCCCATACTACTGTACTACACTCCCCTTTCTACACTCCCTTTCTACCTCCCATACTACTGTACTACACTCCCATACTACTGTACTACACTCCCTTTCTACGCTCCCATACTACTGTACTACACTCCCATACTACTGTACTACACTCCCATACTACTGTACTACACTCCCTTTCTATGCTCCCATACTACTGTACTACACTCCCTTTCTCCCATACTACTGTACTACACTCCCTTTCTACTCTCCCATACTACACTCCCTTTCTCACATACTACTGTACTACACTCCCTTTCTACTCTCCCATACTACACTCCCTTTCTCACATACTACTGTACTACACTCCCTTTCTACTCTCCCATACTACACTCCCTTTCTCACATACTACTGTACTACACTCCCTTTCTACGCTCCCATACTACACTCCCTTTCTACTCATACTACTGTACTACACTCCCTTTCTACGCTCCCATACTAACTCCCTTTCTACTCTAACATACTACTGTACTACACTCCCTTTCTATACTCCCTTTCTACTCTCACATACTACTGTACTACACTCCCTTACTACTGTACTATACTCCCTTTCTACTCTCCCATGCTACTGTACTATACTCCCTTTCTACTCTCCCATACTTACCCACACTACAGCATACTTAACTAAACACAGTTCCATCTTATTGGAGAAAAATATATGATTGTAGTGAAGATACACTTCATACAGCAAAAACACACACTCCTACTACAGCACCCTGTTTCCATACAACACAAAGCACACATTCACACTACAGAAGCACAATGCAATAGCAATACACTCACTACACAAAGCACACAATCATAACTACAACACACTTCCACTTCCAATTAACCAACCGTTTTCTGAAGCTCCTCACAGATGAAAACAGGAATAAAATGGATGAATCTCACCAGCACCAGAATTTGCCCTGTCCAAATGAGCCACTGTTCACGTGCCTCTGTGATCCAACTGTAACGCTTTGGTATAACAGGAAGAATAAAAAATTGACAAAAAATGGATTTAAAAATGAATAGAAGTATAAAAATAAACAGAAAATTAAAAACTAGATTAAAAAACTAAAAAAAAAAGATTTAAAACATTAAAAATAGCTAGAATAAAAAACAAATACATAATTAAACTAGATATAAACAAATAACTTTCAAAAAAAGATTAATACAATAAACAAACTTAATAAAAAAAGTAAAAATCTATTAGACATTAAAACAATTGGATAAAACAACAAACACCATTGCCATGCTAACTACCAAACAGAGCTAATTAGCTACCAGGTGAGATTTATTAGCAAGCAGGTGAACTAGCCAGGAAGAATATGGGTGTGGCTTAAAGCAGGGGATTCTGGGAGTTGGAGTTCCTGGAGATCTGAGACCAGAAATAATCATTAGTTAATAAAAATGTAAACAATTTCAGAATCCAGAATTCAGCACCACTGTGGTGTAAAAATCTATTATATTGACCCACAGATTCTCTTCCGCCTTAGGTGTTTTACACTCCATCCCTTATTTTTTCTCTCCTTTATTCCGTCCTTCAACAGACGAGGCTGAAGCTAAACCCGAAGGCGAAGAGGCGGAGAGCAAAGAAAAGCCTGTGGAAGACGAGAATTCAACAACTGAGCAGGTCTGAGTTTACTACACACCTGACAACACAAAATAAACCTCCAGCATTTACACAAAGTCCTGCACACTTCCACACTACACCTGCACACTACACCTGCACACTTCCACACTATACCTGCACACTTCCCACACTACACCCGCACACTTCCACACTGCACCTGCACACTTCCCACACTACACCCGCACACTTCCCACACTACACCTGCACACTACACCTGCACACTTCCCACACTATACCTGCACACTATACCTGCACACTTCCCACACTACACCTGCACACTATACCTGCACACTTCCCATACTACACCTTCACACTTCCACACTAAACCTGCACACTTCCACACTACACCCGCACACTTCCACACTACACCTGCACACTACACCTGCACACTTCCACACTATACCTGCACACTTCCCACACTATACCTGCACACTTCCAACACTACACCCGCACACTTCCCACACTACACCTGCACACTACACCTGCACACTTCCCACACTATACCTGCACACTTCCCACACTACACCTGCACACTATACCTGCACACTTCCCATACTACACCTGCACACTTCCCACACTACACCTGCACACTTCCCACACTACACCTGCACACTACACCTGCACACTTCCACACTACACCTGCACACTTCCACACTACACCTGCACTCTATACCTGCACACTTCCCACACTACACCTGCACACTTCCCACACTACACCTGCACACTACACCTGCACACTTCCACACTACATCTACACACTACACCTGCACACTTCCACACTACACCCGCACACTTCCACACTACACCTGCACACTCCACCTGCACACTTCCACACTACACCTGCACACTTCCCACACTACACCTGCACACTTCCACACTACACCTGCACACTTCCACACTACACCCGCACACTTCCACACTACACCTGCACACTACACCTGCACACTTCCACACTACACCTGCACACTTCCCACACTACACCTGCACACTACACCTGCACACTTCCACACTACACCTGCACACTTCCACACTACACCTGCACTCTATACCTGCACACTTCCCACACTACACCTGCACACTACACCTGCACACTTCCACACTATACCTGCACACTTCCCACACTACACCTACACACTACACCTGCACACTTCCACACTACATCTACACACTACACCTGCACACTTCCACACTATACCTGCACACTTACACACTACACCCGCACACTTACACACTATACCTGCACAATTCCCACACTATACCTGCACACTTCCCACACTATACCTGCACACTACACCTGCACACTTCGCACACTACACCCACACACTTCCTCACTACACTTGCATACTTCTACACTACACCCGTGCACTTCCCACGCTACATTTGCACACTTCCTCACTATACCTACACATCTCCTCACTACACCTGCACACTTCCTCACTATATTCACACACTTCCACACTACACCTGCACACTTCCACACTACACCTGCATCAAGAAATATCACACCGGGAAGTGTCTCACAGTTAACTGGTGATCAATGAGATTCACTTCCTCACAGGTATACGGCAGTGAGGACAAAGCAGCTGGAGAGGAAGAGGCAGCAGATGGAGAGGAAGAGGCAGCAGCTGTAGAGGAAGAGGCAGCAGCTGCAGAGGAAGAGGCAGCAGCTGGAGAGGAAGAGGCAGCAGCTGCAGAGGAAGAGGCAGCAGCTGGAGAGGAAGAGGCAGCAGCTGAAGAGGAAGAGGCGGCAGCTGGAGAGAAAGAGGCAGCAGCTGGAGAGGAAGAGGCAGCAGCTGGAGAGGAAGAGGCAGCAGCTGAAGAGGAAGAGGCGGCAGCAGCAGAGGAAGAAGAAGCAGCAGAGGAAGGAGAAGGGGAAGCAGAGGAAGAGGCAGCAGTGGAAGAGGAAGAGGTGGCGGAAGTAGAGGCGTTGGCCAAGCCAGAGGCAACAGGAGAAGACAATGCTGAACCACCTGAGGAGGAAGCCGCAGGAGAAACAGGAAGCGGAGAGGAAGCAGGAGAAGCAGGAGGAGAAGAAAGCTGAGAGAGGAAACTAGCGACAGTGATGTCATCAGAATATACCAATAAATTTAGCAGCAGAGTGAAGAGTACATAGCACTTAGGTCAAACAGAAACATATTTGTATATGACATTAAAATGAACACAGAATATAAAACTAGTGGGTGTGTCTTTGACTCCATATATGGACATGAGGACTGGAATATGGACACAGAGCAACATGAGAGCGCATGCGTGTGTGTCAGTCAGTGTGTTGCGTGAACGTGTCGAGTTGCGATGTAACAAACTCTGCTTTATTTTACACACGTTTAAAAAATGAGAGATTTACTGCGGAGGTGTATTTTGGAACGGTGCTTCATTCTTCTGTGCAGATCTGTTCGTTATCCTGAATAAAGAGAATTAATACACAAAACAAACGATTCTAAAGATGTAGCGATGGATTTGCGGTTGCAGAAGCACGTTTTATTCGCTAATTCGGAAATTTCACATTTGTATTCTCGTGTAAAAGAATGCCACGGCTCCTGGATTTAATGAGCGATGAGGTGATTAAGTTAATCAAGTTTTTTTAAGTGTAGATTAAGCTTGATGACATGAAGGATGTTGTCGTCTCCAGTCAGGTGTGTTAAAGTTTTTTTTGTTGTTTTTTTTTACTGAATATCGGCAAAAAGCGTTTTTACTCAGTAAACACACCACATCTGGAGCTACAGGAAGCCGCTTGGATGTAAAACAGATAGTTGTTTCAACGATCCCTCTGTGAAGCCTGTGCAGTGATTACGCTAATTTTTTAAAATGACATTTTTTTTGTTTTGTAATAACTGGTTGAAAATTTCGTGGAGGAAGAAGGAAGCACAAACACAGATGGAGACCTGGCTTTTATTGTGTTTACCAATATGGTACACAGACTCGGCTTCACTCGGTGACACTGCTGTACATGAAAACGCAAAAACAAACACAGTGTTGCGAAGAAATATCACCATAATTGTCCAAAATCCATTTTTTTCATTTTTTTTCCTGATTAGCATTAATATCCGGATTTGGGGCTCATGCTTCTGTACCTGTCAATCACAACAGATAGGAAATTAAAAATTCAAAGCCTTGTTAGGACGACGACTGTAACCATGGAAATAAAAATCACTGAACAGTGAAGTAAAAAAAAAAAAAACAAATTGGGAAAAAAAAAAACCTGATGGAATTTCAGAAAATTGGAAAAAAGCAAAAAAAAAAAACAACACAACCAGCTGTCAGCAGTAGAACACTGAACACAACCAAAATCACAACTGTTAGAAAAAATCTGACAGAAATTCTACAAAATTCTATCATGATACACAAAAACTCCATATCAAACTCAGACGAAGAGAAATATGGATTACGGATCGATTTGGACCAATGAAAACGGTGGATCTGCTTGTTAGTTACATCCTGTCGTCACTGCGCGACAAAAAAATGGATTCTGAAGTTTCTTTGTAGCTCCGTTAGCAAAACTTCTAACTGCTGCTGAAGGAATTCTGATTTCTTACAGAAATTTGTCCCAGAAAATTAAAATCATTAGCAGAACCAAGATCATCATTTTTATGTAACTTAAATATACATTTTTAACTCTAGGTGTAAATAACAAATATTTTGCATTGGCTTTGTTATTAGCGTGCTTGGAGAAATCGGCTCTGATTAGACAATGTGTTGTTCAGAAGGCGGAAATAATTGTACGGTTATATCGCTGTACATGTGATACGTAGGTGACGATGATGATGATGATGTCATCTCAAAACAAAAGCGACTTAAAAAGTCATCCCTGAAAAAAAAAAAGAATGACATTATTAGCATCGCTAGCTACAACTATATAAAGTCGACCAAACGTTCACGCTATCAAGCAGCACGTCGCTTGTAGTTTGTTGGTTGTGGGTGTGGCCTGTCTTGAAAATCAGTACTTATATATCCTGTGTAAAAGTCCCTTTTGCTGTCGCTTGCTAGTAGGAAGGCAGCATGAGGTAACTACACTTTAATGCCTCATGAAATGATAATAAATATAATAATAAAACAGTTTCAGATAAGATTTGATAACTGTTGCGGTTTAATTATGTGAAAAATCCTGTCTCTTTTCTCAACATAAATACTACATCAGTATCATTAAGAGTTTCCCATTCAACAGAAATGTGTAACAGCAACGATTAGCGGTTGCTAGTAGGTTCTTATGCTAAGCTAATTCGATCATTTCTTGATAGTTGGCAAAGATGCTTAGCTTCAATATACACCGTATCTCAATAACAAAATGAGTCAGAGTTGAGCCAATCATAATCACGGACACTTCCTGAATATACTTTTTTGGTTGATTAAAGGCAGATTTACTTGAGTTACACAGAACCAGGAAGTAAAAGAAATGTGATTGGTGCAGCATTCTCTGGCGTTAACATGTCCTGCTCTACTACAATAACATGTTAATGTGTTGTATAATGATGGAATGGGAGTGTCCGTGGAGGTCAGGGTTCAGCGCCAGGCTGGATGTTCTGGACTTTGGACAACGTGACAGGAACTTTGGCGTCTCCAGAGTTAGGGACAGACGCCTGGATCTCCGCTAGTCGCTCTTTGAAGCGTCGCTGGAGACGGAGCTCGTCTTTAGTTCCACCCTGTCCACAGGTGGCCAACAAGATTAGACCGGCTGCCACGCCGGCTCCTCCCACACAGAAGAGCACGGCTCCACCCAGTTTACAGGCGTCCAGGGCACCGTTAAAGCGCACGGCTCGACCGTCCACGAACAGCAGCTCGTCCTCTCCGAACGCCTCCAGTCGCGGGGGCGTGGCATAACCCACCAGCAGCACCGACAGACCTGAGACCAGGATCACCGCTCCGACCGCCACACACACCTGAGACACACAAACACACACAACAGTCTACATTAAAACCACCAAAATTAAAACCCAAAGATCAACAAAACTCAGGAAAGACTTCAAATAAAAACCTGAAAATGTTACTAAAGGCACATCTTAAATTCTAAACACAACAGAATTAACAGCCCAGATTTAGAACAACTGCATTAACAAGCAACAAAAGGCTGAAAGTTAAAGTAAAGAGCACCAATAAAATGTAAGGCTGTGGTGTGACCTTCCAGAGGACAGAGCTCCACCAGCTGGGCGATCTCTGCGTCTGGAACTCGTCGTGGTGACGCTCCCAGATGGAGGAGGTGCAGTCCTCGTAGAACTGGTGCAGGTAGGAGCGAACGCCGTAGCGCTGAGGCCCTCCCTCACCGTACTCCGAGCCACACAACTCCGGGCACGACGCCATCTTCACATCTGAGACCCAACACACACACACACACACACACACACAGTGAGATAGTATGTGAGAGTGAGATAGTATGAGAATGAGACAGTATGAGAGAGCAAGACGGCTTGCAAGAGTGAGACAATATGTAAGATAGTAAGACATTGTAAGAGAATGTGAGATAGCAAAATAGTATGTGAGACAGCAATATAGTCAGACAGTGAGCGATAGTATGTGAGATAGTATATGAGAGAGAGATAGTATGTGAAAGAGAGATAGTATGTGAGATAGTATATGAGAGAGAGATAGTATGTGAAAGAGAGATAGTATGTGAGATAGTATATGAGAGAGAGATAGTATGTGAAAGAGAGATAGTATGTGAGATAGTATATGAGAGAGAGATAGTATGTGAAGAGAGATAGTATGTGAGATAGTATATGAGAGAGAGATAGTATGTGAAAGAGAGATAGTATGTGAGATAGTATATGAGATAGAGAGATAGTATGTGTGAAAGATAATATATGAGATAGTATAATAGCGAGAGTGAGATAGTATGTATGAGAGAGATAGTATGTGAGATAGCGAGATAGTGAGAGTGAGACAGTATTTGGGAGTGAGACAGTATGTATGAGAGAGATAGTATGTTAGGTAGCGAGATAGTGAGATAGTGAGACAGTATTTGGGAGTGAGACAGTATGTATGAGAGAGATAGTATGTTAGGTAGTGAGATAGTGAGAGTGAGACAGTATTTGGGAGTGAGACAGTATGTATGAGATAGCATGTGAGATAGCGAGATAGTGAGAGTGAGACAGTATTTGGGAATGAGACAGTATGTATGAGAGAGATAGTATGTGAGATAGATAGTGAGAGTGAGACAGTATTTGGGAGTGAGACAGTATGTATGAGAGAGATAGTATGTGAGATAGATAGTGAGAGTGAGACAGTATTTGGGAGTGAGACAGTATGTATGAGAGAGATAGTATGTTAGGTAGCGAGATAGTGAGAGTGAGACAGTATTTGGGAGTGAGACAGTATGTATGAGAGAGATAGTATGTGAGATAGCGAGATAGTGAGAGTGAGACAGTATTTGGGAGTGAGACAGTATGTATGAGAGAGATAGTATGTGAGATAGCGAGATAGTGAGAGTGAGACAGTATTTGGGAGTGAGACAGTATGTATGAGAGAGATAGTATGTGAGATAGCGAGATAGTGAGAGTGAGAGAGTATTTGGGAGTGAGACAGTATGTATGAGAGAGATAGTATGTGAGATAGCGAGATAGTGAGAGTGAGACAGTATTTGGGAGTGAGACAGTATGTATGAGAGAGATAGTATGTGAGATAGCGAGATAGTGAGAGTGAGACAGTATTTGGGAGTGAGACAGTATGTATGAGAGAGATAGTATGTGAGATAGCGAGATAGTGAGAGTGAGAGAGTATTTGGGAGTGAGACAGTATGTATGAGAGAGATAGTATGTGAGATAGCGAGATAGTGAGAGTGAGAGAGTATTTGGGAGTGAGACAGTATGCATGAGAGAGATAGTATGTGAGATAGCGAGATAGTGAGAGTGAGAGAGTATTTGGGAGTGAGACAGTATGTATGAGAGATAGCATGTGAGATAGCGAGATAGTGAGAGTGAGACAGTATTTGGGAGTGAGACAGTATGCATGAGAGAGATAGTATGTGAGATAGCGAGATAGTGAGAGTGAGAGAGTATTTGGGAGTGAGACAGTATGTATGAGAGATAGCATGTGAGATAGGGAGATAGTGAGAGTGAGACAGTATTTGGGAGTGAGACAGTATGCATGAGAGAGATAGTATGTGAGATAGAGATAGAGAGAGTCAAAAGTGATTCTTTTAAAATATGTCATGCTTTTGTTTATAGAGTTTAGTAAGAGCAATGCCTTGTGGGAAATGGCATCTTTAAGGACACTGATATTGACTTTATTCCTCGCATGAGAAACCTGAGAGCCCTGGTAAAGGAACAATGCTTTATTATTGTCTCGTAGGACAGCAGTAAAGCTCGTGTCTGCAAAACGCCTCAGAAAGCCAGGTCAGCACTTGGGGTTTCTGTCCCCAGAACATCAGCAGAACCGAATCAGCAGTTCAGCAGGTGATGAAATGAAGAAAGGGTATTCGGAATTCAGGGAGGATGAAGCTCGCTCGTCCTGTGTCAGGATCGGAAAATGGAAAAACCTTTATTATAGATCGGATCGAGTCTAAGATCTGCTCTGCACCAGGATTTAAACCACAGCCATAAACCTCTGTCCATTATGTTGCTTAGCAACCAGCATAACAGACTCCACTGAGTGGTGGAGTAATATTACTTTTCATATTTTTAACACAAATTTAATTGTTTCATCATAACGTTCTCTAAAAGCAATAACACATCAAGGACATGCGCTAATGTGATGTGTGCTACAATGTTCTCCTATAGAAAGGTTCCTCTTCAGAAAAGGATCCTCTTGAAAAAAAGTTGTCCTTCAGAAAACATTCTCCTTTAGAAAAGGCTCTACTTCACAAAAGGTTCCTCTTCAGAAAAGGATCCTCTTGAAAAAAGTTCTCCTTCAGAAAACATTCTTCTTTAGAAAAGAGGTTCCTCTTCAAAAAAAATGGTCTCCTTCCAAAAACAAATTTCCTCTTCATACAGGTTCCTCTTTAAAAAAAAGTTCCTCTTCACAAAGGCTCCGCTTCAAAAAAAAAAGTTCTGCTTCAGAAAAGGTTCCCAGGAACCTTTCTGTTAGTCAGGAGATTTATAGTCGTCATTTTGTCTTGTAGAGTCACGTCAGAGAAGGATTAATCAGATTAAATCTAGAACCAGTAGAACCATTTCTTTCAACCCTTAAAGCTTGCATGAAGAAGCCTAGAACTTTCCATATTTGCTAGGATGTTGAACTGATTCAGAAGCAGAACTCTTAGTACACATTATTATCTAAAAATAAACCCCACAATGATTGAAGAGCGATGTTCAATGACGGTATCACAATTCACGTGCAGCTGATGTTCTTACGAGAACTTCAACCAGTTTGAGAAGAGAAAGCAGCATTTAAAGAAACAAGAAGCACAAAAACCTCTTGACTTTGAGATCCTCTGGAGGAAGAACGGAATGTTCAGGTTTTCAGAAACCCAAGAACCCTCCAATCACTGAAGAAACCATGAGGAACCCTTTCTTTTCTCAGACACACAGCGTTTTAGGTGCTATCTGTTCTCCTGACAAGAAGACCTGTCCCATTCAATTCCACAGGGAAAACATCCTTGTTATATAATTTATGGTAAATCTGAAGAGTTGAAAAGAGGAGTCTCTCTCTCTCTCTCTCTCTCTCTCTCTCTCTCTCAGAGCCTTTACTCAAGCAGCATAAACAGCGATGAAAGATCTCCATGGTAGGAACATTTCTAAATTAGATTCAGAGGAGGACATGAGCAGAGAGAACACAATGAGCTTCCTGTATAATGGTGTAATTAAATCATGCCTGGATATGCGTGTGTGTGTGTGTGGGGGGGGGGGGGGGTCTTTTGGCTAGGAGGCAGCATGGTGTGTTATTTTCAGGTCCTCATGATCCAGGAGGACCCAGATGACGCATGTAACGTGTGTGTTGCTATTTGAACCGGTCTTCATGATGTATTGTCGTCGTTTTGCGTATTACGGCACTAGCAATGCTTTCACACTGTGAAATCTTCATGCAGGTTATTTTCCCCAATCATAGTGTGCTAAAACTAAATATTCAGAGATCAGACATCAAAATTTGCTCTAATTTAAAAAATTTATAATATTTTCATGTACAGTGATTAATGATGCTTTTAACCGAGTTAACAGTTACTTTACACTATTATCTATACATCAGATTCACCTCACACACACACACAGACACACACACAGAAAATCCTGTCATTCGCATAAAAAACTGCAAACCTATATATATTTTTTTTTTCTTTAAAATCTAGTAACACTGTTAGCCCACTTGACTTAGCGGCTAGCTGCACTAACATTAGCTAATGAGGTAAAGCTACCAGGTCCTTACTTCACAATAAACTTAAAGCTAGCTCAATTTTTAATTTGTTGTGTAAAGTTCCTCATTAATAACAAACTCCAAGTTTGATAACTATTATACATAATTATTGATGGTATTGATGACTAAGGAAATGGCCAAGCTGAGTCGGTCAGCAGCTAAATGATGACGTAACAAAGTTTAAACCATAGCTTCGATGCTTCTATGCACTTTTAAGCAAATGATTGACTTCATAAAATATTCAGATCCTTTTTTCCAGCCCTGATTGTGGATGTAATTACTGTACAAGTCCAATCTTGTACATTTTCATACAAATTCCAAATTTCATACAAAAATCGTTTTTTCTAATCGTACAAAGGAATCCAGGCAATTTTTCTGTTTTTGCTGTTGCTTAATTCTATGCTACTTTTGGGGCTTCCTTTGTCTGATCAGGAATAAAAAAATGCTCCAAAAACAACAAAGTTTCGTAAAAGATATCTAACACCAAGTGAGAAATATGTTGTGTTTTGGCTTCGGGCACGTGGCGCGCGCCAGGATGCCAGCGAGCGTCCTGCGTCATCACGCAATCTTATGGTTGTCTTGGCAACAGCAGGTGCTCTGCGTTGGCTCTGCTTTAAGGCAAAACTAACGACAATTTTTTTAAATGAAATATTATTTCGTGTTTATTATATTTTTTGCACAGCATCCAAGATTGCGAGCAAACAAACAAACAAACAAACAAGCAAACAAACAAAAAAACCCAAAACAAAAACGTGGTTTTAATAGCATTGCGGGTGACGTCACGCACGTCGCCTCCGTCACATCCGTTTCTCCTCTGCTTTCTAGTTTTAGAGATCAGAAAGCAAAGGTGACCTATTTCTAGTGACTTATTTAAAAACAGAACAAAACAATAGAAAACATAAATGCCAATTAATACTGTCTTACCAGCTTGACTATATATGTGTCTAAATATGAATAATAATCGACATCTTAATGTGCAAAACGTCACGACTTTCGTTCTCTTATTTTATTTTCTATATATGTCATTTTAAACATTTTTTAAAGTAATAATAATTATACCTTTGACGAAGAAAAGCTTTGTAAATAAAAAGCTGTCGTTTTTTTTTTATTTTTTTGTTTCTATATCCTCGCCATACACGACTGCACCATTAACACCATTATAAACATTTCAACGCGATTAGAAACCATTCCACTGCATCGAGAGCAACACTTTAATCGATATTTCAGTATAACTGTGTAACAAAAAAACGTCCTGTACCTGTGCTACCCAGCGGTGGAGAGTGATGTTTGTCCTCCTGCTGTCTCCCATCACTCTGAGCTCAGCATCTCCTGCAGGAGCGCGTCCAGACACGCACCGACTCCACTGCGCATGCGCATGACTCCAACCGCTTATATAACGCGCCTTTAAATCTTAATAACAAACATTTACAGAGTAAAATGTAGATCATCATCTACATTATAACATAACAACAACAACAAAAATTAAAAAGAAGTTTTAAAGAAAGAAAGAAAAGTTGTTTTTTTTCTTTTGGAGAGGTAAAATGTATCAAAGTAAGCCCAGCCGTTTGTGTGTTGTTAAAATGTGCTAAATTCATTAATTAATAAGAATTTTAACAATTGTAGACTTTCATTGCCAAAATTATCACTCCTAAGAACCCAGGACTGGATTAGAATAGATTACACAGGACGTGTGGATGGTGTGTGTGTGTGTGTGTGTGTGTGTGTGGTGATACAAGTACAGCGTTAGAGAATTGATTTCAGCACTAAAGTGTGTGTGTGTGTGTGTGTGTGTGTGTGTGTGTGTGTGTGTGTGGGGGGTGTCCAGATGGAGTTTGGCGAGAGAGACACCAGAGCCTCCTGCTGCTTCACTGCTGTGTTTTATTCATTCATAATGAGAGAACGACACAGACAGATAAACAGAGGGACAGATAGACTGGTCAACTAACACATGCAGACAGACAGATCAATAAAGAGACAGATAAACAGTCAGACAAATAAACAGTTAGACAGACAAATAAACAGTCAGACAGATAAATGAACAAACAAATGAACAAATAAACAGACAGATAAACAGACAGACAAATAAATAGACAAATAAACAGCTAGACATACAAATAAACCAACAGAAAAACATACAAATAAACAGATAGATAAACAAACAAACAGACAAATAAACAAACAGATGAGCAAATAAACAGACAAAGAAACAGACAGACAGACAAAGAAACAGACAGACAGACAAATAAACTGATAAATAAACAGACAGACAATTAAACAGAGAGTTAAACTTATAAACAGACAAACAGATAGTCAGACAAAGAAACAGACAGACAGATAAATAGACAGACAAACAGACAGATAAACAATTAAAAAGACAAATAAACAGACAGATAAATAATCAGGCATTAAATAAACAGTTAGACAAATAAATAGACAGACAGACAGGTGAATAAAGATATAGACAGACAGATAAACATACAGACAGGTATAATGACTAGACACTTCCAAATTTGAACACAATTGCTTGATATGTACAAGTCTCTTACAAAGTGTACAAGATTTTACCCAATTTGTGCTACACACACACACACACACACACACACACACACACACACACACCCCAAAAAGGATCTTATTAGCTGTGTTACAGGTCAAAGGTCACTAGCTCACTGTTTAACAATTGTAATAATTAGATTAAATTAGTTTACTATTATTGGTGTAATAATGTGAGTGATGGCAGTGTGTAAAGTGTGTAAAGTGTGTAAATGTGTGTAAAGTTGAGACGAGAATGTGTATATGTAGCTACATTGTGCTAACTAGCATCCAGCACGTCTACACGTCACTACAGCTAGCCAAACAGCTAACTCCATCTGTACTTTAAACTCTGAGGTGAAACACTGCTGTCCTAGACGTCTCTTTTATCTCTGATTATTGGGAATATTCATGGCTGAGTGCTGCGCTGTTTCTTCTCTGATAAGCAGCAGCTCTGATTGCAGCTGTGTTTACACTTCAGGAGCTACTGCTGTCTCCCCCCTCTCTCTCTCTCTCTCTCTCTCTCTCTCTCTCTCTCTCTCTCTCTCTCTCTCTCTCTCTCTCTCTTTTCTCTCTCTCTCTCTCCGTTTCTATAGTTACAGTGCTGTAAAGGTCACCTTCAGGAAGTTCCTGGTGAGCGTGTGCAGCATGATAATAAACACATTATCACACCACCATGATGGCTGACTTCATTAGCTTTTGTGTGTGTGTGTGTGTGTGTGTGTGTGTGTGTGTGTGTGTGTTGGTATATTTGTAACCACACTGACTGATTAAAGGTGTGAAAACTAGCCTCATATTTGATTAGACGGATGAAATGTACATTAATGTCAATGGAGGAAGAATAAGGAAAGAAACCTTGAAGCCGAATCTAGCTCAGGTATGTAAATGGAGCGCTTTAAACCATGCTAGCTTCATACTAGCATCATACTAGCATTATACTACCCCTGAAATGCATGAAATGAAAGTTGAGAGCTAAGAGAGCAGGTTCACTTGACTCACCACCAATTATAGATCTCTACTGCTCCAGTCACTGATCACCATTTTCCCTAACAACCAATCACTGATCATTATTTTCCCTTAACAACCAATCACTGATCACCATTTCTCCTTAACAACCAATCACTGATCACCATTTTCCCCTAACAACCAATCACTGATCATTATTTTCCCTTAACAACCAATCACTGATCACCATTTCTCCTTAACAACCATTCACTGATCACCATTTCACCCTAACTACCAATCACTGATCACCATTTCCCCTTAACAACCAATGACTGATGAACATTTTCCCCTAACAACCAATCACTGATCACCATTTTCCCCTAACAACCAATCACTGATCTCCATTTTCCCCTAACAACCAATCACTGATCACCATTTTCCCCTAACAACCAATCACTGATCACCATTTTCCCCTAACAACCAATCACTGATCACCATTTTCCCTAACAACCAATCACTGATCACCATTTCCCCTTAACAACCAATGACTGATGAACATTTTCCCCTAACAACCAATCACTGATCACCATTTTCCCCTAACAACCAATCACTGATCACCATTTTCCCCTTAACAACCAATCACTGATCACCATTTTCCCCTTAACAACCAATCACTGATCACCATTTTCCCTAACAACCAATCACTGATCACCATTTCCCCTTAACAACCAATGACTGATGAACATTTTCCCCTAACAACCAATCACTGATCACCATTTTCCCCTAACAACCAATCACTGATCACCATTTTCCCCTAACAACCAATCACTGATCACCATTTTCCCCTAACAACCAATCACTGATCACCATTTTCCCCTTAACAACCAATCACTGATCACCATTTTCCCTAACAACCAATCACTGATCACCATTTCCCCTTAACAACCAATCACTGATCACCATTTCCCCTTAACAACCAATCACTGATCACCATTTCACCCTAACAACCAATCACTGATCAGCATTTCCCCTTAACAACCAATCACTGATCACCATTTCACCCTAACAACCAATCACTGATCACCAGTTCCCCTTAACAACCAATCACTGATGAACATTTTCCCCTAACAACCAATCACTGATCACCATTTCCCCTTAACAACCAATCACTGATCACCAGTTCCCCTTAACAACCAATCACTGATGAACATTTTCCCCTAACAACCAATCACTGATCACCATTTCCCCTTAACAACCAATCACTGATCACCATTTCCCCTTAACAACCAATCACTGATCACCATTTTCCCCTAACAACCAATCACTGATCACCATTTTCCCCTTAACAACCATTCACTGATCACCATTTTCCCCTAACAACCAATCACTGATCACCATTTTCCCCTAACAACCAATCACTGATGAACATTTTCCCCTAACTACCAATCACCGATCACCATTTCCCCTTAACAACCAATGACTGATGAACATTTTCCCCTTAACAACCAATCACTGATCACCATTTTCCCCTTAACAACCAATCACTGATCACCATTTTCCCCTAACAACCAATCACTGATCACCATTTTCCCCTTAACAACCAATCACTGATCACCATTTTCCCTAACAACCAATCACTGATCACCATTTCCCCTTAACAACCAATCACTGATCACCATTTCCCCTTAACAACCAATCACTGATCACTTATCCTCGCACTTGTTTGAAAGCATTAAAAGTGATTTTACATCCTTGCTAATGACTAGCTAGCATTTACAGCTTAAATGAACAACAAACAGCATTTTCCCCTTAACAACCAATCACTGATCACCATTTCCTCTTAACAACCAATCACTGATGAACATTTTACCCTAACAACCAATCACTGATCACTTATCCTCGCACTTGTTTGAAAGCATTAAAAGTGATTTTACATCCTTGCTAATGACTAGCTAGCATTTACAGCTTAAATGAACAACAAACAGCATTTACACATAACCCCCGCTATTTAGCTCGTCTTACCGTACAGAAAATCCCACAGTGCTTCTTTTTGCTGTCACCTTGTGGATGAGTTTGAAATTGCAATTTGCATTATTATTACATCATCGTCTAATTAATCAATGATCAATTTTTAGATTTCATTCGTTTTTATTCCATTCACGGTTTCTAAAATGCGTTCATGATGATAAGATTTAGTACATGAATACAGAAAAGGACATTCATTTTCATACACTATCATACTAATAAGTAATAAAAATACGTACGTTATATTAAAAATTTGTCCTTTTAAAGTCCAAATGTTAGAGAGAAAAGTGATCTACTGATAAGTTCAGTGTGATTAATAAAATTTGAAAATGTATTTTAGTTTTAATTTAATTGTAGCTTTGACTGTTGCACCACAAAGCACTAAATCTGAATCTGAATCACTTGAACCGAACAGATTCAAATGATTTGACTCACTGCTAAAAAGAATCAAAAATAAATAAATACAAAAATTCTTTTTCTTCGTTTTGGTACTGCTAATCATGAAAACAAAAATCATTACTGTCAGAGAAGATGATATTCTTCTGTCTTTCCTCTCCTTCCTGCTTTTTCTTTCCTCCATTCTGTTTTGAATCTCTCTCTCTCTCTCTCTCTCTCTCTCTCTCTCTCTCTCTCTCTCTCCCTCTCTCTTCCTCTCCATCTGGGATTTTTTTTGTCATTTGCTGAATGGGCTTTGGATATGAGGGGGGGTTCAGGGCTTTATTCCCATCAGAATAAGAGACAGAGAGAGAGAGAGAGAGAGAGAGAGAGAGAGAGAGAGAGAGAGAGAGATGCCGTTTCCTAGACAGCAGGCGTCGGACATTTCAACTCTCAAATTATAGCTCTGGGCTCATGTCTCGCTCTGCACCTGCCTCCATTCCTCTTTTCCTCCTCTCCCCTAATCCCTCCATCCACCTGCCTTCAGGTTTTCAAAGACATTTTGTGGTAAACAGACAAAGAGCAGAAACCAATGAAGCGCAGAAATCTGTTCGTTTTATTCTTTTGCTCTTTTTCTTTTATTATTTAAACTAAAACGACAGCAATTACTTGGAACACTTCTGTTAGTGAAAGTCAAATTTAATTTGACAAAAAGAAAACAGCAAACAAACAAACGCATGTTTTTATCACCTCCCCCCCCAAAGTTCCTCCATCACTCATGTTTGTTAAAATGACTTCCCAAAACTTCCTTAAAATTTTTAAAATGGTTCCTTAATCAAAAAAAAAAGGAAATTTTAAACGTTTTTTTTTGTAGGATTGTCATCGTTTGTTGCAAATAACCAACTATAACCTCAGCTATTGTAAACTGAGTAGCTATGTTTACATGCAGCTAAATAATACGTTAACGATCAAAATTTTGAAAGTACGGAAGTATTTAGAAAGCTTGGAGTAAAAACTCAGAAGATAATGAAACTTCCTAATTCCTTGAATAGTCTTTTCAAAGGACGAATAATAAAGCGTTTTATTCCTTTTACACCACTTGTCGACAACCACAGAATTACGCATTTTACGTTTTAGCCTTTTTTCGTTACGTTGAATGCCTTGAAACATCCACAAAACAAGTTAGCTCCTGTTCCCATTTCCATTGAAGCAGCTATAGACACTCATCCCTTTACCATTCCGTCTCTCTCAGAACTCCTGAAACAAAGCGCCGACTCTGGAGAATCCTTTCGGAATTGCTTATGTCCAGCATCCACCATATAAATGAGCCGTTACTACAGAAACGATAACATACTAGTACAAGCGCTTTAATATACACCTGCTCTGTGAGTAATATTCACATGGCGGCATGATTTAATGCTCTGAAAAAACTCACAAGCTCCTCGTCGTTATGGTACCGCGGACGTTTAAAACTCACCTCTCGCAGTTACACATGCGAAACTTCGTGTCAGATTACATATGCCATAAACAGATGTCATCTACAGACAATGCCGATTAAAACGTCATGTAAATAAATGATTGTAAGCATGAAGAGCCCATAAACAGGACCTCATATGTCTTATGAGGACATTTGGTCCCTGTAAACCCCTCATTTCCTGAACCTGAGTGTGTATTTGTGTGTGTGTGTGTGTGTGTGTGTGTGAGAGAGAGAGGCAGGTAGACAGAGGAAGATGTGTAATGGATTTTTTTTTATTTCCTTGATTAAGTCATGAAAGTGTAACGTAAATAAATGATTTCTAACATCTGGCCCAGGAAAAAATAAAAACACCTGATGTGTCTGATGAGGTCCCTGTAAACCCCTGATTTCCAGAACGTGTGTGTGTGGGAGAGAAAGAGAGAGAGAGAGAAAGAGAGAGAGAGAGAGAGAGAGAGAGAGAGAGAGAGAGAGAGATATGATGGATAATAACATATTTAAAAAGTCTGTTCCACTTTTTCCCCTTAAAAGCCATTAAATTGTGCTATAAATAAATGATTACAAACATCTGGGCCGCAACGTGTCTCCTGAGGACATTTAGTCCCCGTAAACCCCTCATTTCCTGAAGGTGTGTCCAGATTAGTGAATCAAGACTCATGACTTCCATTTCCGAAGCAAAGTGCATCAGCGTCACGCCGGAATGAAATCAGGACGTTATCCTTCTCCTCACGCGGTCCTGCCCGCTGACCGAGCGCTCTGATAAACGAGCAGACACAAACGACACTTTTAACCTTGCTGTATTGAGTAAACGACCCCGCAGCTGAATGACGGAGAGTTCGTTTTATTATTTATGCTACGTTATTCCCATTGAGAGTTAAATAGCACATTACACCTCATTCCAGCACTCGACTAAATTACACGCTGTCCGTCTGAGAGAGGAATGAAAAATGGACGGACAGACGATAAGCACGCAACGCAACATTACCCTTTCTTATTTTTTATTTCATTCCTTCCATTTTCTTTTTTTTCATAAAGCAGCCTGGTTCAAAGCATACTGTTTCCATCCTGAACTTTATTACATTTTTATCCATTTACGGTTATGTTTAACGTCGGCCACGCCCACACCCTTGTTTCGCATAACAAAAAGAAACAATTCCCTGGGTTTGAGCGTCACAAACACTAATTAACGAAGCGTATGTTTAAAAATTTCCACACGTTCCCCGCTTATTACTACGATTCGTCTTTTTTCTCTGCATCATGTCACGTTTCCGCAGGAGGCATATTGTTTTTTTTCCCATCCTCATATCTTTCTTCCATGCATTATGCATCTCAATCCATCATTTGCTTGCCGATAATGAGATCGCACATCCGCTCGCTGTCACCCTTCGCAACTGGCGACGTCTGTAGACTGAGAAGAAAAGCGGCTTTGGGATTATTTATTGACTTCTGCTTTCACGCGAGCTGCTGATGGAGACGTGGACGCCGTTCCCGTGAGTAAAGACAAGCAGGTTTAAGAATGCAGCAGCGTATATTACACCAGTGAGGGGATTTAAGGTGAAGAAACTCGGGGAAGTTCATTACTTATGACTTAAATGAACGATGAAGCTGATGGAGATCCTGCAATACAAATCATTGCAAGTTTATTTATATATATATATATATAAGGGTGCCAATATTTACAGTTCAGCTGAAAAAATGTAAGAGTTTTCAACCTGTTGCTATGGCAATATGAAAGGTGAATAAAACTGAGCTGATTCACCGAAAGGGAAAGGACGCCTCAGTTTTTTTTAATTTGTCAGTCTTGCGAGCCAATAGAAAGCAAGTGGGCGGAGCTGCGTAGTCAAACAAAACAGATCAGCTGCTAATTGTGACATCATAACATCACGTCACAGTGAAGAGTTTTCTTACTGTACAAAAAAAACCAATTGCATTTAGAACAATTTTTACTTTCAGTAACAGAAAGTTCTAAAAATTGAAGGCATCTTGAGATAATGACAGAAATTCTGGTGCAAGAATAACCGGGTTATTACGATTGTGACCCAATAACATTAAAAAACCCTTCATCTGGTGTCTTATTAGCAAAAACACCCCAGTGTACTGAAGATAGCAGAAGATAGCACACACAGACACACACACACACACACACACACACACACACACACACACACACACAGGTCAGAGGACTCGCGCAGCTCCGATCCATCAATAAGTAATGAAACTGTAGGTGGTCTGGATTAAGTAGAGGAGTGAGCACTCGGTGCCTACAGCCAAGTCGCCTTCTCTAAATTAGCGCCGTGATGGATTCTGCTGAGCGCCGAGATAATAAGAGACCTCGTCTGCTCAACATCTGTCTCTACACGCACGGGGAAAAGATAAAAGGAGGGACAGAAATAAAAATGGATGGATGGAGGAAGGGATGGAGGAAGGGAGGGAGGGAAGGAAGGGAGCTGGGTTTTAATTGTGAACAGAGCCAAGTGCAACATAATAGAGAGACAGAGAGACAGACAGACAGACAGACTGAGGGGGCAGAGAAGGAGAGACAGACAGAATGACACTGACAGAGACTGACGGACAGAGAGACATGGAGGACAGAAAGAAAGAGGGAAAGGGTTTACAAAGGGAAAAAAGAGAGATAGAGAGATGTAGAGTGAGGAGGACAGAGCAACAGAGAGAGGGATAGAGGCACAAAGAGAGAGAGAGAGAGAGAGAGAGAGAGAGAGTGATGGATTTTCTTTTCATCCTTCCTCATGTTAAAAATGTCCTCACACCAGTCTCTCTCTCTCTCTCGCTCTCTCTCTCCCTCTCTTTTTCTGTCTGTCTGTCTGTCTGTCTGTCTCTCTCTCTCTCTCTCTCTCTCTCTCTCTCTCTCTTTCTCTTTCTCTTTTTCCTTAATCTCTCAAGAAGGGAAAATGTTCTGCTGGAGGTTCAGCAGGTTCTCTGGAGCAGAACAGCAGATGGCAGTGTTAGTCCAGAGTCTGGGCTCTGCAGCGATGATGTAATCCCTGCAACAAGGAGACATGAATCACACACACACACACACACACACACACACACACACACACACACTCATATAGATCATATATCCACTTGTTCAGTAGCACACCTGCAGACTCACTCACTAACCCTCACTTTACATCAGATCATCTTCCTTTAAAAAAATCTTAGGGAGAAAAAAACGGTTATTAATTTTTAAGAAAAACATTTATTGAGATTTTTTTTGTTATTAAATCGTTATTTTAAAATACGCTAATAATTTCAACTTATTTATTTGTTGAGTCAGGATTGTTCATTTGATCCAGTTTTACGGTATCAGGTCAGAATAATGAGATGTTAATTGGAAAATCATGACAATTTAGATAAATACTCAGCAAGTTTTCCCTTTCTGAGTAGAAAAAGAGTGGCGATAAAATCGTCGACATCCTACACACACGTTTCAGTCCACAACCTCAGTCTATCCCATGACTTCACTGATATTAAAAATAAATCAAATGTAAGATAAAAGTCAGCGCTGGATCAAGTGAAGAACGAGTCTGGAAGCCGTTTTGTTCAATTAAACAAAATTTGATTCATTAAGGAAACGTGTGCATTAAATAACAAGCACTAGTCATGCAGCGATACGTTAAAATTTAAGTGAAAAATTTTATTAGCAAATTACCTTGTGCTTTTTTTATTCAGAACATAAGAAATAAATACAACAAATTCAAGATTAATATTATATTTTATATTTTGTATATATATATATATATATATATATATATACAAAATATATATATATATATATATATATATATATATATATATATATATATATATATATATATAATATTATATTATACAAGTTATGGTGATAAAAAAATGCAGCTTTTTGTTAAAATTCACAAGTTTTGGTGTTTAAAGGTTTGTTCCTCTAAACCGCAAAGAAAAAAGAAAAATCTGGCAACCCTGACAGTCTGAATTCCACGCAGGAGATTATTAGTTATAATTTGTAAAAGTCTGCGTGCTAACGTACGCGCGTAACCTGACTCTGAATCCCGGAAACTTTCCCTGAAACTAAACCCTGACTCATCCCCTGGATGCAACTCGACACCATCAGGAAGTGGCGTGAGGCGGATTAGCGACTCTTTATGATATTTTAGCATGCCAAGGAGCTGACGCTGATAACAAGTGATGGTTTTACGAGCGGAGAGATTCCCAGAGCGGAATCCAGACTGTGCTCGGCGTTTATAAGGAAAAGATCGTGCAAGATTAGACTCCTGAATAACAGCGCTGTGTTTTGCTAAACTGAAGCTAAAGATCGTTTAAAGGAGAGTTTTTTCCATCTTGTTATTATTACAGTGCTGCTTTCTTCCGACTCCTGTTGCGACGTTCCGACATCCGAAGCGAATAAAATGTCACAGGAGGTCGACACAGCCAATTTACTGAAGAACATGTGCCGGGACAAGAAAATCATTACGGGCAGATTCGTATCGACGGGCGCTCTCTTAATGCGGCGAGTTTTGGTTTAAAAGTCCTGCAGCCGACACACTCAAGGATAGATCAATGTCGCACGAGCGGGAACGGGAATGGCGATGGGAATGGAGCAGCTCAAAAACGAGCAGCTTCAGGCAGGAAAAGCCATATCAGGGGGTTTCATTTCATGAATTCTTTAATACGAGGTAAAGTCCGAATGGTTTCCCCAGTGCACCGCTCCACAAAAAAAAAATAATTGAGGACTTTTTCCAGCTTCTTTCAAAAATGACCTCGTTGCGTCTCAGAGCTTCGATGGCTTCTGGGCTGAAAGATGGAGTCGTGTCGAGCCGTAATCTACAGAGGTGTCGGGAAATGGCCCCCCAGAGGATTCCCACATATCTGACATCATTTATCCGGCTGTCTAATCTCGGGGCTCAGAGATCAATATTAAGTGGAGGAGCCGGAGGAGAACTGGGAGGAAGTGAGGTCAGCGCCGGGATTGGAGTTAATTTGGGGTTCAGACGACAATAATTAAGGAGTCAAACGCTGCGTTTGGTGCAGATACAGTACAATCCTCAGCCATGTGGTTGAGTGTGGAAGATTTTTCTGTAACAGAACGTCCTACATGAGTTTTATTCCTCTTACACCACAGAAACGTCTTTTTCTGGATAAATTGACAAAGTATGAAGACAAATAATTAATTAATTTGTGATTAAACAACTGACTCAGACTGGAGATATTGAGACGAATTCAAACTGGAGACAATTTTAAAACCTCTCTTTTTTTTTCATAAAAACAAAACCAAACCATCTTGAATTATTGACCCAAATGTTTTTTCACGTTTCGCATGTCACGCCTTGTAGCGATAAATGTCCCCGGCCGCACCGCTGCGTCTCCGCGAGAGCCGAGAACTAGGGCTTCATTTTCGAGACGAATGAAGCTGGCAGCTTTAAGGTACACAACAGAAATCCAATGAAAGGGAATGCAGCATGGTTTGATGAGGCGTCCCGGAGGCGAGATCCCGGGGGAAATGCAGACCTGAGGCTGTGTGGGAAATACACACTCAACTTCTCCTGCTATTCATCTCACATACCATCAAACATCTGCATTTTGGTGTTACAACCTATTTTTTTTTTTTAAAGAAAGTGAGTCTGGAAATCAAATCTGCACTTTCTGATAAAGTGCAGGCGAGCGTTTTAAATCCCAGTGATCCGTTTTCCAATCCGGTCCGGCGTTCACGCCGAGGCTTACGGTGTCAGTTTATTTCATTCGGGCGCAGGTTTTCAGCTCTTTACGAGACACTGACACTACATCCATCCTCTCTGACAACCCACAAATAGCCTTCAGGCCCGCGCTGGTCTCCTCCGGGTCTCCTCAGATAGTGGAATATAGCTGAACTTCCTCAAACTTGGACTTCATCAGAAGAACCCCTCCCTCCTTCCATCCATCCCTCTTCACTTAATAAATGAAACTCCACATAACTCCCCGTGGCCACGATTCAGCCGACATGACATCTCTCTCACACGCTTCGGTTTAAGCGTATGAGCTCTGTCCATTAGAGAACTCCTGTCCTGGGGTGGAATTGCATTACATTGTCCTGCTCGGATCAGTAATCAAATACACTTTGGGTTTTATAAATCTAAAGAAAGTGGCGCAGCTCGAATCCAGGTCTCATATTAAATTTGTCAAGCTTACAAAGACTATATTTTTTCCCACTGAATTTCTCTCTCTTTCTCTCAACATCTTTCTGTGTCTCTCTCCATTTTTGTCTGTCTGTTTAATCCTCTTTTCCACTCGTTATATCTGTTTACCTCGTACGCAGCGTATCGGGTATTAGATCTCATGCGGCACTTCGGCTTTACTAGAAAGCTTCACGGATTGAACGATAAAGCTCCGATATTTCTCCACCACGTTCATGATGTGCTGTAAAATCCCTCGTTTCACAGGTTCTCCACATGCTCAAGTCTTTATTGCGCCTCGCGTGAGTCTTAAAGAAAGTCGGGGGATATTTTAACACCCGTCCTGAGCTCTGCCTTATGACTTCCTTTAAGACTGAATGCTACAGCCTTTATTACGTTCGTCTCTGTGTAGGAGGCGTTACTATAGAAACGACGATGTGTCAGTACTCACATTAAGCTCTCAAATAACGTTTTCACGTAGAAATTTTTGAATGAAACTAAACTGAAGTTAAATTTCTCATGCTAAACTCACGTCTGTTGAATTATCTCAGTCATGTGTGTGTCGGTACGTCATGTACTTTTATAGATTAGAAAAAATTCTCTGAACAGAACTTTTAAAAAAAGAAATTATGATTTTTCTAGCTTTTATGATCTCTAAAATTGTAAGTAATAAGTATGAGCGAACCAGTTTATCACTTAAAATGAGTGAACATGAAAAATACTTTGAAGGAGAAGCTCAATCATCCAATGAAGCCTTGAGAAACCCTCCAAGAACCATGAATTGTCCTTAAACAACTTAAAGAACCCTTTCTTTGGAAACTAAGAAGGCTTAAATATCTATAGAACTCTGAAAGAATCCATTAAACCCTTAATCATCTATTCAAGCATTAACAAACCATCAAAGCTAAATCCACTTAAAGAAATCCTTGAAGGATCCAATAAACAAGCCTTTTTTCTTGTAAGATAAGAACACTTGGATTGGAATCATCCAATGAACCTTTAAAGCACCAATGAAGAACCAAGTTCGAAAGCAAAGAATCCATCAGCATCTAACCAAACACGGAAGAACCTTTTTTTTCTCCCATAAATAATGAATGAACCCACAATGAAGCTTTGAAAAGTCTTTAGAACACTTTAGATCTTCATAGGTCTGAAAAGTGCTTAAGGGTTCTACAGTTTCCAAGAACTCAGAAAAAAAGGCTCTTTTAAAGTTGCTTAGCTTCCTGAATAAGTTCTACTCGGATAAGTTTTAATCAGTTTGAACTCTATGAACACTGGGGGATAAATAAAACTATTGCTCTGGTGGTTCTGGGCATTTTTTTTCTCCCAGCGTCTCCTGCAGCCATTAGTGGATTCTAACACGACATTAACAGCTTTCATATCCCTCATTTCTCACACACTCACGCCGCCAAGGTCACCTTCACCAGATCCCTCGGAAGAATGCGTGATTACTCTGAGTGCGGCCGTCATTAACGTGAGAGGAGGGAAGAAAAATAGACCGCGGTCCGGCCGTTAAATCAAAGCACTGCAATATCTGCATGTTAACACCGCCGGAAACGTTAATTATCCCCCGCGGGCTTGAGGTTTGCATATTTAAATAAAAAAAAAGTGCAGGTGATGAGGTCTCTGGTGGGCATCACGAGACATGAGTAATGTTTCATTTACACGCTGTTTTGGAGAATTCACAAATGTGTGCGCATTATTAAAGTCGTTAGGAGCGCGGAGATACATCAGCACGAGGAAATACAGAATACAGTACGGAATACTGAGTTACAACGTGATGTGATGAAGCCGTTACTGAAATAACACTGAAGTTCATTATTTACCCATATCAGCATGTCCTGAAGGGGTCAGAGACTTAAAGTTACTAAGACTACTTTCTATGCTAAATAAACATCTCTGAATGTTTGGAGTCATTTCTTTGAAGTCCAAGAGTCAACTCGAAAGCTTAGGAGTTGATTCTTTGACATCTAAGAGTCAAATAAAAAGCTTCAGACTTGATTCTTTGAAGTCTAAGAGTCAACTCAAAAGCTCTGGAGTCAATTTTATGAAGTCTAAGAGTCAACTCGAAAGCTTAGGAGTTGATTCTTTGACATCTAAGAGTCAACTCAAAAGCTTTGGACTTGATTCTTTGAAGTCAAAGAGTCAACACAAAAGCCTTGGAATCAATTCTTTGAAGTTTAAGAGTCAACTCAAAAGCTTTGGAGTCGATTCTCTGGAGTCTAAAAGTCAACTCAAAAGCTTTGGAATCAATTGTTTGAAATCAGAGTCAACTCAAAAGCTTTGGAGTCATTTATTTGAAGTCTAAGAGTCAACTCAAAAGCTTAAGAGTCGATTCTTTGACATATAAGAGTCAACTCAAAAGCTTTGGACTTGATTCTTTGAAGTCTAAGAGTCAACTCAAAAGTTTAGGAGTCGATACTTTGAAGTCTAAAAGTCAACTCAAAAGCTTTGGAGTCAATTCTTTCAAATCTGAGTTGTTTAAAACCTTTGGAGTTGATTTCCTGAGTCTAGGCTTTGAAATCTAAAAGCCTTCGAGTCAAATCAAAAACTTTGGACTGCATCTCAAAGAGGGTTGATTAATTGATTCCAGGCTTTGAAAAATCAGAGCCAGCTCCAAAGCTTTTGGAATCCTGGAGTCGAATGACTCTGACTCCAAAGAGTTGGCTCACTGATTCTACAGTAATTTAAATACATCTGAAAATGAGGAAGCAGGTGAAATTTGACTCCACAGTCGGTGCCAAAAATGTAAAATCACATATTTCCATAAGCTATAATGGTTCATAGGTTGTATTTACATTAAACGCTTAAGCCATCAGGTGTCCAAGAGAAAATATAGAAATATTTGTGAGTGAAAAATGAGCAGTGACCTAATCAGAAATGCACTCTGAGATGTTTATTGGGCCTCAGAGAGCTCAGCTGATTTCAGGCCTCAAAGAAAAAAGAAAATGGTAAACGTAAGCAATTATGGTGAGTGATATAAAGAAGCAGAGCACAGCATTTCTCTGCCTGCGACACAAGGAAGCGCTCCGGTGTCCTAGAGCTTCATTTTAAATGCGCATAAATATGACATCATAACACTCACTACATTCCCTTGGCATCAAGAGCTTAACTAAAAAAATTCTGTATTAACAACAAATAAAATAGAAAAGAACCACAAGCATTACAATTCTATCCTTGTCAGTCTTCATGTCAGTCTTCATAAAGGAGGCATAGCTTCTGTAGCCTGCCAATCATAGTGAAGGAGGTGTGGCTTCTGTACCTGTTAGTCTTAATGAAGGAGGCGTGGCTTCTGTACCCATCAGTCTCAGTGAAGGGGGCGTGGTCATTGTATCAATTTAAGTGAAGGGGGCATGGTCATTGTATCAGTCTCAGTGAAGGGGACATGGTTATTGTGTCAGTCTCAGTGAAGGAGGCGTGGTCATTGCATCAGTGTCAGTAAAGGAGGCGTGGTCATTGCATCAGTGTCAGTAAAGGAGGCGTGGTCATTGTATCAGTCTCAGTGTAGGGGGCATGATCATCGTATCAGTCTCAGTGATGGAGACATGGTCATTGTGTCAGTCTCAGTGAAGGGGGCGTGGTCATTGTGTCAGTCTCAGTGAACATTTTTCTTTCATTTAACATTGTATGAAACTATTACGTAGTTTAATCAATAAAAATCGATCACACTGAAACGCCGGCTGCTGTAAACACGACAAGAAAAACATCACATCACCTCTGAAACAGAGCCACGCCCCCGTACAGACGAGGAATAACACAGGGGCATGTCCTAGCCTCCTCTCACTGACCTTCATTGCTTCCTGTTTATTTATAAATGCATTCTGTATTCAATTGCCTTCATATATCACCATAATGGAGGGTCAATAACATCTATAAGGCTCAGAGTGATGCTGGAGAACCGATCGATGAGTTAACTCCCAGCTTCAGCGCATTCTGACCGAAAGATTTAGAGATTCTCATACAGGAGGAAAAAACTCCCAGTACACTGAACCAAACCACTTACTCAGGCTCAAAATGCAACCAATCAGAACGCTAACATTATTATTATTATTATTATTGTTATTATTATTATCATCATCATCATCAAGGTCTAATTAGCCGATCAGCTAAAGTGTTTTCTTGTATAAACCTCATTAATGAAATGTAATTATTTGTTTTTAGTTCACATGCTCACACATGAGGACCATCATTAAGGCGATTATAACGAGAGTAACGCAGGTGTGATTTACTGTGCTGACGCTGAACTCTTTATCACGGGTGTGTGTTAGCGCCTATTAGCATATAAAACACACGGAGACGAAGAGACTTGTCTTTCTCTCTCTCTCACTCATTCATTAAGTCTTATTATAATCAGTGCATCATACAGTGAACCATGGACTCATGTACAGTCTGTAAAGTCTTATTGGCTTGACAGCAAAAATGCTAACCACAACAACAAGAAAATGGAAGTATTTTAATGATCGTTGTTTAAAACAGCTTTTAATTTCACTTCACACACGAATCACAGCCACAGGAACTCTTAAACCCCCGAGTGAGCAGAACTGCACCATTCACGTGATTGAACCATTAAGCTAATGGCTACACGGTAATAATAACTCAGCTCACAGCATTAGGGTGGTGTTGATAATGAAACATTACTGAGCGCAGTGCCACAATATTGCTAATGACTGCATTATTGCTAACGCTTTAGATTTCACCATACTGACAGCACAGTGTTTAAGCTCCGTCATAACAGAACGCAAAGATATAATCAGCAACTTCTTTCTTTCCTCACCAGCCATTTAAATGGCTGCTCGGTTATGCTGCTAGCTCAAGTTTTTCTGGAGGTCAAAATAAAATAAAAAATAGCTAAATAATTATCATTATTATAGCAAAAAAAATATGCTAGAAACATAGCTAGCACATTTTACATTCATGTTCATAAAGCTGGAGGTGTTTATTCCGTATGCAGAGTATGACTTGCGCTCGTCATGCTAATTCGCCATATATCACCTCCTGAAGGCCCTCTGCTATATAATGGAGATGGAAGGCCATTATTAAATCTGTTAACGTATATGAAATATGGAGCGCAGGAGTCGTTTCCGCTCGGGTAATTCAATTATCCCCGAGCGCATCACTCTCCATTTACTGGCCTGATTAACGCCAGAGTCAGGGCCCTGGAGCTCCACCAATCAAACATGGCCATTAAACCTGAAGCTTAGCTCTCATGTGCCTCGTGAAAGAAAGGAAACCAGTAGCTCATTTCCGTTACACTGCAGTCCTGAATGGCTTAATCTCACCTGAACTGCTTAAACACACCTGAACTGCATAAACACACCTGAACATCTTAATCACACCTGAACTGCTTAATCTCACCTGAACTGCATAATACACCTGAACTGCTTAAACACACCTGAACTGCTTAATCACACCTGAACTGCTTAATCTCACCTGAACTGTTTAATCTAACCTGAACTGCTTAAACACACCTGAACTGCTTAATCTCACCTGAACTGCTTAATCTAACCTGAACTGCTTAATCTCACCTGAACTGCTTAAACACACCTTTAACTGCTTAATCACACCTGAACTGCTTAATCACACCTGAACTGCTTAAACACACCTGAACTGCTTAAACACACCTGAACTGCTTAATCACACATGAACTGCTTAATCTCACCTGAACTGCTTAATCTAACCTGAACTGCTTAAACACACCTGAACTGCTTAATCTCACCTGAACTGCTTAAACACACCTGAACTGCTTAATCACACCTGAACTGCTTAAACACACCTGAACTGCTTAAACACACCTGAACTGCTTAATCACACCTGAACCTTTTTTTAATCACACCTAACTGTTTCAGCTAACGTTCAACTGCTTAAACATGAGTGTGAATGTGTGTTAATTTTGGTTGTGAAGGTGTATTAATTTTAATGTGTGTAGTGCTTAATTAGAGTGAATGCTTTAAAAAACAACAGAAAAGCCTTAATCACATGAACTTTTAATGTACACCTGAACTTTTTTTAAAAAAAAAACCCTGAAAAATCAGTAAAACACCGAAATGTTAAATTCCCCCACATGACTGCTTAATCTCACCTGAACTGCTTAATCTAACCTGAACTGCTTAAAACACACCTGAACTGCTTAATCTCACCTGAACTGCTTAAACACACCTGAACTGCTTAATCTCACCTGAACTGCTTAAACACACCTGAACTGCTTAATCTCACCTGAACTGCTTAATCTTACCTGAACTGCTTAATCTCACTTGAACTGCTTAAACACACCTGAACTGCTTAATCTCACCTGAACTGCTTAATCACACCTGAACTGCTTAATCACACCTGAACTGCTTAATCTCACCTGAACTGCTTAATCTCACCTGAACTGCTTAATCACACCTGAACTGCTTAATCACACCTGAACTCATTTCTGTTACATACACACACTATCATAGATTCTCCAGCTAATCGTTCAATTCATGTATATATGAGTGTGTATGAGTGTGTGTGTGAGATTGTGGTTGTGAGTGTGGGTGTATATAAGTGTGTATGAGTGTGTGTGTGTGCGGTTATTGATTAGAGTGATGTTTAAAACTAAAAGAGAAAAAGACACACAGAGTCAGATGGACGTTTTTTTGTACAGTAGTATTACATTTCTGTAAAAAAAAAACCACCCATAGAAAACCTCAGTAAAGACGAGTGTTGGGGAAATTCCTCCACCTGAGTTTAGTATTACTGCGCAGAGGGGTTTTCTTTCTGCAACATAAATCTGGCTCTAAAAGTGATTTTCCAGACGGCCCAAAGCAACGCTACAGAATAAACCACGCTGCTGAGCTCAGGCTGAACACTGAGGCGTCGTTACTTTGGTTTTATTTCAGTCTGAAGCTTGTGTAATTGAGCTAAACTGAGATTAGCCTTGACTAAAAAACCTCAAGTGCTAATCTAAAGCTAATCTTAAACATTCATAACATAAAACTAGCTAGCTAGAAAGCGTACATCTCAACTAGATAGAATTTCAGAAAAAAACCCCAAACGATTGTTACTTCATTTCCAAACAGCAGTGTCTTACTTACTACTAATAATAAGCTGGCTAGCTTTTGTTAGCTGTTGTAAAAATTTGCATACGTCAAAACTTTTGACTAGCATCAACATTTACCATTGCCTGAATGATAGAACAAAACATTGTGAATGAGGATGCACTCATCGCAAAAAAAAACAAAAAACATTATGCATGAAAAGTGTTTGTTCAGTGGTTAAACCTTAATATTCTGTTTGTCACAAAACAAATAGGCGGTCTTGTGAGATGTGTCATGACTTTGCTGTGTGTTTGAAGCGCTAACAATGGCTTTGTCAGTTCAGTGGCCATCTTGATAATGCCATAAATCATTTGGAAGGCAGTTAGGACGGTCCTAGTGATTCTGTTAGCTAGTTTAAGCACTAGCTAGATATCTTGGCTTCTCAAACAAGGTAACAAGGAGGCGGGGCTTCCTATAATTTTACCGCCTAGGGTTAACCCTAACCCTTCTTAATTTCTATCAGCTTAGACTTTAAAATTTATCTACATAACAAATGCTAATAGTTAAAATCATATTGAAATGCTCGGATTTTGCAAACAGCAACATAAATAACTTTTTGCTTAATGCTAATCTGGAGGCTATAAGCTTCCTTTTCTTTAGCCTCATAGCTCTAGCACATTGTGGCCTACATTTGTGGTAATTGATTACATTCTGTATGTAAATTTGGAAATAGTTTCTAGAAAACTTTCATCACTTCATATTCAGAATTGTAACAGCGCTAGTCTACTGCTAACTCAATTTATAAGTAACAAATAATCGTTATAACGCTCACTGCTGAGTGTAGTAACCCAGCTAACAGAGACTAACTATATCTCTGAGTCATTGCTAATGCTAGCTACAGAAGATTTCCATAAATTGTTATTTTTCTAAGCCTGCACATGGTTTGTTAGAATGCTAGCGAATAGCACAGTGGCTGGAAACCAAATTGATGATCGGTGGGTGTTTCCTCATTTCATTGCATCTCTGATTTAGCTGCACTTTTATTTACTGACTAAATGAAATCCCTGATCCACACATTGTCCCCCCTGCTGCCCCTCCTGCCCACCCGAGAGAGGGCAAAAGTCAGATAGCATTCTGATATTTCTATATTTATGTATGGGCAAAATGAATAGTGCTGCATGTTCCTATCTTGGCTGTTTTGCATTTTACGTGAGGTATTCATTTTTCCTTCAGCAGATAATAAGCTAGCATGACCTCAGGCTCGCTGTGGAAATGAAAAAGAAATGCCTCATGTTTAGACAAATGCACCGAGGAAATGGTCCTGCAGTTAAATTTAGGAAGAGCCCATGGTCTCTGTGCCTCACCTCTGCACTGGGAAACTGGCAGATGCTGAAAGGTGTTTGTTTAAGTGAGACGAGATTTAGACTGTGATAATGACGCTGTGGTACTGCTTATCCTTCACTCTGCCCTTTATTTTCATACCTCATAAGCATATTGCTCAGGCTAATATGTCCTAGCTATCGGGGTGTGTGTGTGTGTGTGTGTGTGTGTGTGTGTGAGACAGAGAAAGAAAGAGAGAGAGCACTTCATACATAGCGTGTAGTCAGCTAGCTAGCATAAGATAACTTTAAAGGTTTTCTGAGAAGAAATTGATCGCTAATTTTAGCTAAATTGAGCTAGCATTTACCTCACTGGATTTTAAATGATAGTCAGCAAGCTAATATATGCTAACCTCAGTGGATTTCAGTGCTGTTCAATGCTAGTCAGGTCGAAAAATTTGGATAATCTGTCCGGTTTTCTGAGAGGATTACTTCAAAGAAATGATGAGATGATTTTGCTTAATGCTAAACAGAAAGAGCTAATCTAGTTAGGGTTTCTGAGAGGTATTTTTAATGCTAGTCATGAGCTAATTGAGCTAACCTGGCAGGTTTTCTGAGAGGATTTTTAGCCAACATGAGCTAACTTGACTGAATTTCTGTGAAGATTTTGTCATATTCCTAAACATAACCATCACTTCTTAGCTATCTTTAGCTAACAAAGAGTTCTGACAGGATTGTAAAGTCATATTTGCTCAGAATGTTCAGAATCTTCTGCAACTACTGATGCTATTTAACTAACTTTATTTATTTTTCTGAGAGGATTTTAAATACAAGCTAATGTCAGTTAACATGAATTTCTAAAAAAATTTGTCATATGTGTAAACATTCATTGTTTAAACTAGCGTTAGTCAGAGAGCTAACGTGCTAAACTGGTAGGATTACTGAAAGGATTTTAATGCTAGTCAGAGAGTTAATGTGAGCTAATGACAGGATTTATATGAGGATTTAGTCTGCTTATAATCTTCAAGGCTAGCTTTTCATTTTTTTTATGTTTATTTATCTATTTATTACATTTTTTCATATATTGACTTTTTTTTCCATTTCTGTGCCTTGCCTTATAAAATGAACTTTACAACCGTCACTTGCTTTATTTATTTATTTATTTATTTATTTATTTATTTATTTATTTATTCATTAATAAATGTTAAAAATTAATAAATTAATTATTATTAAATATAATTAAAATATTAATTAAAAATTAATAAATATTCATTTAAATAATTTTTCTGTATATAAATAAGATCATGGAGAACAGAAAGAAATGCGATCTGTCCATCACGGATGGAGTTTTACGGGTGGAAGCCTGCTGTATAACTAGATCCGCTCCGTCACCCGTTCAGATCTGATACTCAAAACCGCTGATGGAAAATCCAGACGCTAGCTCAGAGTGGAACGACAAATAAAAACGCACAGCTGCCGCTATACACACACACACACACACACACACACACACTTATGATCTGCAGGAATCCTGACTTCTGTCTGAACTCAGAGATGGATTTTATTATCGAGGATTTCAGGAATAAAGGCCGTGACTTTATTAAATATGAATAATTTTTTTTTCTCCAAAGAGTAAAGACTACATGCTAACCTGGTTAGCGTATGTGTTTTATATTCCTCCTGTATCTTAGCCGTACTATTATTTTTTTAAATAAGGTTTTTGTTTCTTCTAAATTCTGAGATCATTAGAAAAACATTTTTTTTTAAAACATTTTGTTTACAATAATTTACAAACCAAAAAAAAAGACGAGACGAGTCTAAATTGAGTTAATTTACCGCGATTTCTTACAGGATTTTGAGGTCCTAATTTTTACAGCTAGCATCGACAGCTAGCTATTGCGATCCTTTTACCGATTTTTTTTCTTCATTGTTGTTTTCACCAGATATCAGAAACGAGTGTCTCGACCAAATTATCATCATTTCACACAGGAATCGAGAGCAAAATAAGTTTTATATTAATGAGGATTCCAAAACAGGGGGTGAATATTTCTGTGTTTAAATCTTAATATGAGATCAAAAAAATGAGAAAGAATCTAAAGTGTTGAAGATGAATAAACTAAAATAAAATAAATAAAATAGATATTTATAATTTAATAAAATAAAAAGGAGAAGAGATGTAAAGAAAAGGAATGATCAAAACTAAAGAAAAATGCAAAAGTTAAAAATAGAATAAAGAAAAATAAAGTTATATGAAAGCATCAAATAAAATAGAATCTAATATATAAATGATAGACAAAAAATGTAAAAAAAAAAAAAAAAAAAAAGAAAGAATATCAAAGGTAAGCAATGAAACAAGAAAGAGATTCATATCATGAATAATTAAAAAAAATAGATGATTCACAAGTACATTATCTTTATACTTTACACAGACAAAAAAACTGCATAAAATCACTAATTAACATCTAATTGCATCGTTCTGTTGCCCGTCAGGGAGACCTTGTGTTTATTAGTGACAGACAGACGACATTAATCATCTGATAACTACATCAACACTGATAACTAACATTTACTCAACATCATCAGTGAAGAGGGGAGTCTCACTCCTGTCTGTCTGTCTTTCTCTCTCTCTATCTGTCTCTCTATCTGTCTCTGCCTGTCTGTGTCTCTCTGTGTCTCTGTCTGTCTGTCTGTCTTTCTCTCTGTATGTCTCTGTCTGTCGCTATCATTCTCATTCTCTGTCCGTCTGTCTCTTTGTCTGTCTGTCTGTCTGTCTGTCTGTCTCTCTCTCTCTCTCTCTCTCTCTCTCTCTCTCTCTCTCTCTCTCTCTCTCTCTCTCTCTCTCTCTCTCTCTCTCTCTCTCTCTCTCCTCACTTAAGCCCTGGCTCCTAATCCTCCTTTATTCCGTCCAGAACCCCATCACGTGGCAGATGTCTGACACAAAACCAATCTGATTCTCTTCCTCCATTTATTTCCCTGCTCCATGTTTTCAGTGAGGAAGAAAAGAAGAATCTGGCTATATTCACAGCACAGGCAGAGAAACATGGAGGAATTAATGGAAACAGCACTGTGCGGCCGAAGAGTGAGGCATCATTGTGTTCTGCAAGGCCGGCCACAAAAAAAAATTAATAAAAACCTATTCAAGCTGGAGATGTGCACTGACACCAAATTAAAGCAAAGCATCGCAGATCCACTTCGTTCTTTACGTTCAATCAGAGAAATGTTCATTAAAAACACAGTTGTTGACATTGTGGAGCTCGAGCTCAGGGCTTTCACATCTGCTCGTGATGGCGACCGGAGCCTGAGTCAGGATTAATGCTCAGTACTGCACTGTTACAGAAGAAAGCTTCCGAGATTCTTTCATGCAGACAATCAAAGATTCAGGAAAAACAGAACGTCTTCATCACCTCAAACGTCACAGACCCCATCACCTCAAACATCACAGACCCCATCACCTCCAACATCACAGTCTCCATCACCTCCAACATCACAGACCCCATCACCTCAAACATCACAGACCCCATCACCTCCAACATCACAGGCCCCATCACCTCAAACATCACAGACCCCATCACCTCCAACATCACAGGCCCCATCACCTCAAACATCACAGACCCCATCACCTCCAACATCACAGTCTCCATCACCTCAAACATCACAGACCCCATCACATCCAACATCACAGTCCCCATCACCTCCAACATCACAGTCTCCATCACCTCCAACATCACAGGCCCCATCACCTCAAACATCACAGACCCCATCACATCCAACATCACAGTCCCCATCACCTCCAACATCACAGGCCCCATCACCTCAAACATCACAGACCCCATCACCTCCAACATCACAGACTCCATCACCTCCAACATCACAGTCTCCATCACCTCCAACATCACAGACTCCATCACCTCCAACATCACAGACTCCATCACCTCCAACATCACAGTCTCCATCACCTCGAACATCACAGTCTCCATCACCTCGAACATCACAGTCTCCATCACCTCGAACATCACAGTCTACATCACCTCCAACATCACAGACTCCATCACCTCCAACATCACAGTCTCCATTACCTCGAACATCACAGTCTCCATCACCTCCAACATCACACTTTCCATCACCTCCAACATCACACTTTCCATCACCTCGAACATCACAGTCTCCATCACCTCCAACATCACAGACTCCATCACCTCAAACATCACAGTCTCCATCACCGCCAACATCACAGTCTCCATCACCTCCAACATCACAGTCTCCATCACCTCCTCCATCACCTCCAACATCACAGACTCCATCACCTCCAACATCACAGTCTCCATCACCTCGAACATCACAGTCTCCATCACCTCCTCCATCACCTCGAACATCACAGACTCCATCACCTCCAACATCACAGTCTCCATCACCTCGAACATCACAGTCTCCATCACCTCCTCCATCACCTCCAACATCACAGTCTCCATCACCTCCAACATCACAGACTCCATCACCTCCAACATCACAGTCTCCATCACCTCCAACATCACAGACTCCATCACCTCCAACATCACAGTCTCCATCACCTCGAACATCACAGTCTCCATCACCTCCAACATCACAGACTCCATCACCTCCAACATCACAGTCTCCATCACCTCCAACATCACAGTCTCCATCACCTCCTCCATCACCTCCAACATCACAGACTCCATCATTTCCAACATCACAGTCTCCATCACCTCCAACATCACAGACTCCATCACCTCCAACATCACAGTCTCCATCACATCCAACATCACAGACTCCATCACCTCGAACATCACAGTCTCCATCACCTCCAACATCACAGTCTCCATCACCTCGAACATCACAGTATCCATCACCTCCAACATCACAGACTCCATCACCTCCAACATCACAGTCTCCATCACCTCCAACATCACAGTCTCCATCACCTCCAACATCACAGACTCCATCACCTCCAACATCACAGTCTCCATCACCTCGAACATCACAGTCCTCCATCACCTCGAAGATCACAGTCTCCATCACCTCCGACATCACAGTCTCCATCACCTCCAACATCACACTTTCCATCACCTCCAACATCACAGTCTTCATCACCTGCAACATCACAGACTCCATCACCTCAAACATCACAGTCTCCATCACCGCCGACATCACAGTCTCCATCACCTCCAACATCACAGACTCCATCACCTCCAACATCACAGACTCCATCACCTCCAACATCACAGTCTCCATCACCTCCAACATCACAGTCTCCATCACCTCCAACATCACACTTTCCATCACCTCCAACATCACAGTCTCCATCACCTCGAACATCACAGTCTCCATCACCTCCAACATCACAGACTCCATCACCTCAAACATCACAGTCTCCATCACCGCCAACATCACAGTCTCCATCACCTCCAACATCACAGTCTCCATCACCTCCAACATCACAGACTCCATCACCTCCAACATCACAGTCTCCATCACCTCCAACATCACAGTCTCCATCACCTCCAACATCACAGTCTCCATCACCTCCAACATCACAGACTCCATCACCTCCAACATCACAGTCTCCATCACCGCCAACATCACAGTCTCCATCACCTCCAACATCACAGACTCCATCACCTCCAACATCACAGACTCCATCATTTCCAACATCACAGTCTCCATCACCTCCAACATCACAGACTCCATCACCTCCAACATCACAGTCTCCATCACCTCCAACATCACAGACTCCATCACCTCCAACATCACAGTCTTCATCACCTGCAACATCACAGTCTCCATCACCTCCAACATCACAGTCTCCATCACCTCCAACATCACAGTCTTCATCACCTGCAACATCACAGTCTCCATCACCTCCAACATCACAGTCTCCATCACCTCCAACATCACAGACTCCATCACCTCCAACATCACAGTCTCCATCACCTCGAATATCACAGTCTCCATCACCTCCTCCATCACCTCCAACATCACAGACTCCATCATTTCCAACATCACAGTCTCCATCACCTCCAACATCACAGACTCCATCACCTCCAACATCACAGTCTCCATCACCTCCAACATCACAGACTCCATCACCTCCAACATCACAGTCTCCATCACCTCGAACATCACAGTCTCCATCACCTCCAACATCACAGACTCCATCACCTCCAACATCACAGTCTCCATCACCTCCAACATCACAGTCTCCATCACCTCCAACATCACAGTCTCCATCACCTCCAACATCACAGACTCCATCACCTCCAACATCACAGTCTCCATCACCTCCAACATCACAGACTCCATCACCTCGAACATCACAGTCTCCATCACCTCCAACATCACAGTTTCCATCACCTCGAACATCACAGTCTCCATCACCTCCAACATCACAGTCTCCATCACCTCCAACATCACAGACTCCATCACCTCGAACATCACAGTCTCCATCACCTCCAACATCACAGTCTCCATCACCTCCAACATCACAGATTCCATCACCTCCAACATCACAGTCTCCATCACCTCCAACATCACAGTCTCCATCACCTCCAACATCACAGACTCCATCACCTCCAACATCACACTTTCCATCACCTCCAACATCACAGTCTCCATCACCTCGAACATCACAGTCTCCATCACCTCCAACATCACAGACTCCATCACCCCAAACATCACAGTCTCCATCACCGCCAACATCACAGTCTCCATCACCTCCAACATCACAGACTCCATCACCTCCAACATCACAGACTCCATCACCTCCAACATCACAGTCTCCATCACCTCCAACATCACAGTCTCATCACCTCCAACATCACAGACTCCATCACCTCCAACATCACAGTCTCCATCACCTCGAACATCACAGTCTCCATCACCTCGAAGATCACAGTCTCCATCACCTCGAAGATCACAGTCTCCATCACCTCCAACATCACAGTCTCCATCACCTCCAACATCACACTTTCCATCACCTCCAACATCACACTTTCCATCACCTCGAACATCACAGTCTCCATCACCTCCAACATCACAGACTCCATCACCTCAAACATCACAGTCTCCATCACCGCCAACATCACAGTCTCCATCACCTCCAACATCACAGACTCCATCACCTCCAACATCACAGACTCCATCACCTCCAACATCACAGTCTCCATCACCTCCAACATCACAGTCTCCATCACCTCCAACATCACAGACTCCATCACCTCCAACATCACAGATTCCATCACCTCCAACATCACAGTCTCCATCACCTCCAACATCACAGTCTCATCACCTCCAACATCACAGACTCCATCACCTCCAACATCACAGTCTCCATCACCTCGAACATCACAGTCTCCATCACCTCGAAGATCACAGTCTCCATCACCTCGAAGATCACAGTCTCCATCACCTCCAACATCACAGTCTCCATCACCTCCAACATCACACTTTCCATCACCTCCAACATCACACTTTCCATCACCTCCAACATCACACTTTCCATCACCTCGAACATCACAGTCTCCATCACCTCCAACATCACAGACTCCATCACCTCAAACATCACAGTCTCCATCACCGCCAACATCACAGTCTCCATCACCTCCAGCATCACAGACTCCATCACCTCCAACATCACAGACTCCATCACCTCCAACATCACAGTCTCCATCACCTCCAACATCACAGTCTCCATCACCTCCAACATCACAGACTCCATCACCTCCAACATCACAGACTCCATCACCTCCAACATCACAGTCTCCATCACCTCCAACATCACAGTCTCCATCACCTCCAACATCACAGACTCCATCACCTCGAACATCACAGTCTCCATCACCGCCAACATCACAGTCTCCATCACCTCCAACATCACAGACTCCATCACCTCCAACATCACAGACTCCATCACCTCCAACATCACAGACTCCATCACCTCCAACATCACAGTCTCCATCACCTCCAACATCACAGTCTCCATCACCTCCAACATCACAGACTCCATCACCTCGAACATCACAGTCTCCATCACCTCCAACATCACAGTCTTCATCACCTGCAACATCACAGACTCCATCACCTCCAGCATCACAGACTCCATCACCTCCAACATCACAGACTCCATCACCTCCAACATCACAGTCTCCATCACCTCCAACATCACAGACTCCATCACCTCCAACATTACAGTCTCCATCACCTCCAACATCACAGTCTCCATCACCTCCAACATCACAGTCTCCATCACCTCCAACATCACAGACTCCATCACCTCCAACATCACAGTCTCCATCACCTCCAACATCACAGTCTCCATCACCTCCAACATCACAGACTCCATCACCTCGAACATCACAGTCTCCATCACCTCCAACATCACAGTCTTCATCACCTGCAACATCACAGACTCCATCACCTCCAACATCACAGACTCCATCACCTCCAACATCACAGACTCCATCACCTCCAACATCACAGTCTCCATCACCTCCAACATCACAGACTCCATCACCTCCAACATCACAGTCTCCATCACCTCCAACATCACAGTCTCCATCACCTCCAACATCACAGACTCCATCACCTCCAACATCACAGTCTCCATCACCTCCAACATCACAGACTCCATCACCTCCAACATCACAGTCTCCATCACCTCCAACATCACAGTCTCCATCACCTCCAACATCACAGTCTCCATCACCTCCAACATCACAGACTCCATCACCTCCAACATCACAGACTCCATCACCTCCAACATCACAGTCTCCATCACCTCCAACATCACAGTCTCCATCACCTCCAACATCACAGACTCCATCACCTCCAACATCACAGTCTCCATCACCTCCAACATCACAGTCTCCATCACCTCCAACATCACAGTCTCCATCACCTCCAACATCACAGACTCCATCACCTCCAACATCACAGACTCCATCACCTCCAACATCACAGTCTCCATCACCTCCAACATCACAGACTCCATCACCTCCAACATCACAGTCTCCATCACCTCCAACATCACAGTCTCCATCACCTCCAACATCACAGACTCCATCACCTCCAACATCACAGTCTCCATCACCTCCAACATCACAGTCTCCATCACCTCCAACATCATATTAAAGTAAAACAGTAAAATATTTTTATTTTTATATTCTTCAAAAAACTTGCAATTATACTGATAACATTTATTCACTTAGAGCTGAATATTGAATTTTTGTTCATAAATATTTATTTCAGGTTTTATATTTTAGAAGTGATCTAGTGTGGGAAAATAATTTTAAAAACTCATAATATTATTTTGAAAATTTTTTCATTTTGTTCAAGAACATTAAGAATTTTTGATCACTAAAATGTTTGATCATTTTAATCTTAATAATAATTTTAATAATTTAAATTCATTTAATCAAATAAAAGAATGCATATAGCATACAGACAGTTTGATTTATAATACTGACAATAATATTTTCTATACGTTTATCAACATGAAATAAAATATTTTATTATTTTATTTATTACAGGTATAATATTTTGGGGGGGTCATAATTCACATATAACTATACTATTTCATTTTTTTAAAAATTATATACATAAAATATTTCATATTTGGATGTTAAATTTCTGTTTCTAATCAAATTACAAGTTTATTTTAGGGGATAACGTAGCATGCAATTATTACATATGCAATTTGATTAAAAATAAAATTCTAAACTTTTGCTTGTACACAAATTTGTTTATAAACAACAAGAATAAAAGTTTGTTTTTTTATGTAATTTTAACATAACATGAAAAAATCAAATATTTTACACATTTGAAGAGTTTGTTTTTATTTCAGTTTGTACTGTTTCATGAGCTTTTTCAATTTAGATTGCATAGATTTTAAGCACAAAAATATAAAATCCTAAATAATTTCTGGATGAAAGAGAAAACCCTGACATTTGGTCAAATTTGGTCAGTTTTTTTCTGGAATAATGATTCCAATAATATCCATAATTTTTTAATCCCTTATTTTTTTTCATATGTGAATATGCTCCTTCTGATCACCAGAGCTGGAACTATACACAATGGTTCCTTAAGGGTTCCTAAAGAGGGCTAGAACCATTTTGTGTAAAAGTTTACTCTTAAAATGACCCGTTGCATCAATATATGGTCATTATTTCCTGTTCTTATTACTCTGTTGCTATGTTTAATTAACTTCCCCTTTGTGTGTGTTAGTTTTGTTTCATTTGTTGGTGATAATGATAATGAGTCTGTGTAGATGTACACAACAGGGTTCTAGCTCTTAGTCGCAATAACGTTTGAATTTATTTGTGCTAATGGCTAATGCTGTTAAACTGTTAGATTTCTTTACTGGAGTCCATCATGCTAACGGAGTCGTCTCGTGACTTTTCTCGCTGACGTGTGATGGAGGGAACGAAATGGAATCAGCAACATTTGAACATTTTTTCCTTTAACACTTGTTTACGCCTGGGGTGATGTTGAGCAGATTATAAATATCTGTCTGTTTTTGGTTCATGGATCAGTTCATTTCCCGACCTGCAGGGGCCCTCGACGTGCTTCGGAAAACGCCAGAAAAACAACATCTCAGCACATTTTTATGCTGAACACTGGAATGTGAGAGAGGTTTTTTTTCCCTAAAATGCTTAGCTGAATCTCACCATCAGCCCAAATTTGAGATGAGAAAAGAGGAAGGACGCCACCAGGAGGACATCTCTACTGCGCTCTGGACTCACAGAGCATTCCGGGCTTTTTCTGGCTGTTTCTTTGCTCTATGGCATGTTAATTTTCTTGTTAGACAAATAAAAGTAACATGTAGCGTTAACATTTAAAATTAAAACCTGGCTAGCATAAACAGAGGAAATTGAAGAGATTTAATAAATCAATTAAAAACACTGCAAATGAATGAAGTATTTAGTTTAAGTTATTAAAATGTTACAACCTTCTGTTCCTGTTCTTCTTAATAATTTATCTTACTCATTTCTATCAATTCATTATTTTTGTGCTATTCATTCATTTATTAATTTTTGGTTATTAAGCAAAGTTTTTGTATTCATTTTATTTAGGTTATTAAGAAAAGTTGTATTTATTTTTAATGAATTTATTTATTTATTTTCCAGATTTGAAGGACATTTGTTCGTTTTAATATTTAATATTTAGATGTTTTGGACGTGAAGCGTAATTTACACTTTTCAGTACATAGTCCCGTAAAAACAGTTGTACTCTCCTTTAAAAAGAAATCTGTATATAAATGTTATTAATGCAAAAATAAATAAATAAATAAAATAAAAGTAAAGCATTTCAGTAAATAAAATCTCCAATTTATAATTCCAGTACACAACACAAACTTTTGTGCTAATATTATTTCAGGAGTTTTTTAAACTATGAACTTTTTATTATCTTTTGTGGTATTTTATAAAACATCTGTGAAACAGAACACACACAATATTTCTCGTTATAATTTATTTTTCCCTCACTGGATCCCGAGGGTGTACAAACTTTTGCACTCGACTGTGACGCCTCTGTAACTAGATCCCGGTGAATTCCTCTGGAGCTCTGTGATCTGTAGGATTGGTCTATGAATTAATTTATTAGCATTATTTATTCTGAACGTGTTTGCTTCATTTTGAACCAACACACAATTTGCGTCCTCTGCCAGTAGCCACGCCCCCTCGCTCCGTTATTGGATTTTGAACAGAACAAATGAAGCTAATAGGAATGAGATCACTCTCGTTAGAACCGATTGGTTCTCTTGGTGCCGAGCCAAAAAAGCTTGTTATTTATTTCTCTCCTTCCTGAATGCACCTGACTGCGGCTATACAGCCCGAGGGAACCGTTTCGCTTGCATTACATCATCGCCATGGCAATAGATCAGACTTCAGCTAGCATTATGTCAATGCACGGTTCTGCATGAATACTGAGATCACTGGGAATGACTGACACTGTCTCCGTGCAGGGAAGCGGCTGCTTTGAAAAATGGGTTCCTCAGTGTTCTGGTTTTAACTTTCCAATGGGTTCTAATCGATCTCCTGAGGAACAGAAGGAAGATGTTTCTCCTGTAGTGAACACTTTGGCCTTTTCCACAAACCACTTCAAAATCTATCATTCACTCCGGTGTGAGAACCCATGAAGATTCCTTGTAGAACTTCCTTTGAGAACCTTTAATCCTCACCCTTTTTTAAGGAGAATACAAGTGATGCACTTACATTTTCTCAAAGAGAAGACAAGTCTTGTTCTACGAGGGTTCCCCCAGAAAGGGTGGGAACACTTCAGGGTTCTTACAGAATCTTTTCCTGGGTCACTGGATAATTAAGCATTCCTAGTTTCTAAACGAACCTATAAGCGTACCTAAAGGAGTATTTTTTCTGTTTAAGGTTTCTTTATCTCTTACATGTAGTAGGTTCTACTTGGGACACGTTCTAACAGGGTTCTAGATCCACTGTTTAAGAATGTATATGTAGAAAAAAAAAGCTTTCTTTCTAGGGTTCGCTCAGGTTTCATTCAATAATTAGCTAAAAAAAATTTTTATAATCATTTCTGTTAGGGGAACTCTGTTGTAGGGTTCTACATAGAACCTTAAGAATACAAGAGGGACAAATGAAGAACACTGCCACTGTTTTTTAACAGGTTTTAACACTCCTGCATTTTTAATTCTGCCCCCTGGTGGCCTCTAAGCAACAGCATGGAGAACTTGAGCTTTACTTTGAAAATACAAACGCTTTCCTCTTAAGGGGTAACATTTGAAAATAAAGGAATTGTTTGCAAAAATTAAATGAAAACTAATGAATATTGTAAAAATCACAATTACAACATATGATGTACATGTAAAAATTACAAGATAAATAATGTATAAAAAAAATGTCATATGTGAAAATGAATGAATTTTTTTTTATTCTGTTAAAAATTACACGGAAAATTAACACATTATTTTTTTTTAAATCGCCGGTGAAAATGTGATCAAGTGAGAAAAAATATTATAAGTGAAAATAAATAAACTGTTTGTAAAAACCAAATAAATAAATAAATAAATAAATAAATATCCAGTATAAACAAGTGAAAGTAAATGAAACATTTGTATATATATATATATATATATATAAATAAAATAAAATAAAATAAAATAAAATAAAATAAAATAAAATAAAATAAAATAAAATTAAATTAAATTAAATTAAATTAATAAATAAATAAATAATAGATAAATAAATATCCAGTATAAACAAGTGAAAATAAATTAATCATTTGCAAAAACAAACAAAAACAAACAAACAAATAAATAAATACATATTATTAATTACAATATATTATTCACTATAAACAAGTGAAAATACAAAGCATTTATAAAAAATTAATTTTTAAAAATAATCAAATAAAAATAAAAGCATTATATATAGGAAAATGAATTTATAAATAAATGAATGGTTGTGGTGAAAAAGGTGCACGAATAAGTGAATCATCTGTATAAAATTAAATGAATCATAAAAAAATCATAAGATGGATTAATCATGTCTAAAAATGTGTAAAGATAAATGAAAATCTTGTGAAATTCATTGTGTGAACAAGATTCATTTATTTAAAAAAAAAAAAACGTGAATCGTGTGTGAATCATGTATGAATCATGTGTGAATCATGTATGAATCATATGTGAATCACTCCTTCAGCATTTCGCAAAAGGCAACGTGGGATTTTTATTTTTGAGTTAAAATGTTTGTTTAAATCAGGAATTTTTAGCATTAAGAGGAAACAACATGAACAATGTGTTTCAAGTCACATGCTGAAACTCTTAAGGTTCCAGAGTGAACGTTAGTCAGAAGCTGAGATTTATTGCAGGGAAGTGAAGGATTTCCGCAGGGATGAATCCCATTAGCAAACTCCCGCAAGCACAGAGACTTGTTTATTCTTCTTCAGCTCCTCAAGTTCTCTCCTCGCTCTCTCTCATCATTCTGCATTTACAGGATAACAAAATCTTCTGGCCTGAAATCATATCGCTCCAGCCTCAGGCTCCAATCCCAAGGAACCGGGCTTGAGGCAGCCAATTTGTCGGACAGGTCAAAGGTAGCGTTTTTCAGTGCTGCGCTAGCAGGAATGAGCACCTGAGCCTCACAGTGAGATCCCGCTGGTCCACGTTTGTGTTCTCAGGTAAAGGACACTGACAGAGCTGTGGCCTGCCATCGCAAATAAACGTACCGAGGGAACATGCCTTCATAACTTTGCTAACTCTTGACCTAGCTAGCCTCAGCCAAAGACAAATCCTGAGAGTTACCACTTCCTGCATCTACTGGGAAAGGGAGGAAGAAGTAGGTTGGAATTAAAGAGACAATGTCATACTGCAGCAGTACGTAGCATGGACTGTGTGCTAAAACTCAATTAGCTTTAGAATATTAAAGTTTACACTAACCGATAATGATAGCTGGTCCCTGAAGACAAGTCGACAACAACAAATGCTAAGTATTGATTTCCGATTTACATAAGCAATGCAATTAAAGCTACGATTGCTAGCCTTGCTGTATGATCATGGCTTCATGATGGTGTCCATGAATATAGCGGGATCATTTCTGAAGCATTCACTCAATTCAATTAAACAGCTGCTCATTGTGTGGAGCTGTAGACCTGAGATAATATATTAAACCAATCTAATTACTGATTTGAATGATTTAAAACTATATGATTCATTTGGACCTGAGTCATTTTAATCCGTTCAGTTAAATGGTCCAGAATTTTTTGCTGTTTTTTTTTTTTTTTTTTTTTTTGTAAACAGACTGAACAGATTAAACTCACTGATTCAACAGATTCACCAAATGAGTGTGAGAAGTGTTTTGGTCATGACTAAACAGTTATAAATCATCAGTAAGTAAAACTGGTAATTACCAAAGGATTCACGGAGTCAAATAGTGAAGGAATCTTAATCATGACTGAAACAGGTAGAAACATAAGTTGATCAAGTCCAAAAGATTCGCTAATCCACTGATCCACTGAATGAGAGAGCAGAGACTGAGTCATGACTGAAATGATTCACTGATGCAAAGAGCACAGATTCAAATAATGATTTAATCAACAAAATAGAAACTAATATTGGTCATGACTAAAAGATTCACTGATTCATGTACTGATTCACTGAATGAAAGAAAGAATCTCGGTCATGACTAAAAGATTAAATATTAAATGACTCTGAATCATTTGGTCATGATGTAACCATAGAAACGATAACGTGTTATCTGCTGTTATGGAAAATGAATCAACACCAGAATATTCGGAGCAGTCAGAATGTGGAGCCCTGTATAAAGGATGAAGGACGATCCTGGTCCTTAATAATCTTGTGCTTTATATCAGGAGGTTGAGATCCTAATATTGTCCTAATGAGGTGATATAATGAACCACAGGCTCATGAAGGTTTAATTTATGCGACCTTTTGGTTTTACTTTACAGCGGGAAGAGATTAGATGGAGAGGCCAACATTAAGATTAATAAAGACGGCGGGATTTATATCCGACATTACAGACAGACGCTGGGGTGATAATGAACACCTCATTACGTCCAGCAGCACAATGACCGCCGCATAAAAACCAAACTTCACTTCCTCATCAAGCTAAAAGATTCAATTAGTTTTAGATAGCGGATTAAAAAAAAAAAGGACGTCCTGACAAGATAATGACTAACACCCTTGATGTGTTTAAAATCGCACCATCAGCGTGGTGGACCTTCATGATCTGAGATCTTCTCCCATCTGGAAGCAAGTTTCCAGTGTGTGTCATTTCTCTTTACTAACCACAGATGGAGAAGGATATTTGGTGCTGGCTGTGACGCCCTGCTGGGAGAAACACAGCCAATATCTCCGGCTGAACCGGAGCACTCCGCTGCTAATATAATTCCGCTTTAAAATAAAGTCGGATGCCAGAGATTCCGGTCCGGCGAGGGAACGAGTCGCGCTCGCAAACGCAATTTCATCAGCCTGCTCAGTCAGTGGAAAGCTGGAGGCTTGAGCAGCCAAGAAACATTACACATGACATCATTCCTTGATCTGTCCATGCAAATGCTTGTGTATATTGAACGCAGCAGGAATGCTGAGTGTGGGAAATCCACGGAATTGTGCGGAAAATAAATTCTGAGCTGTTTATGATGGGATCAGCATGGAAAAGCTTGTTCTTGGGGAGTGATGCAGACTGACAGATAGATTCCTGAGTGAAAAAAAAACCACTTCAGGTATTATCTGGAGTATGTGTGTGTGTGTGTGTGTGTGTGTGTGTGTGTGAGAGAGAGAGAAACACTTAACACTCACCTCATACCATATGCTTCACAATGGATGCTCTTGTTAGCATACGTCAGTCTTGCTAGTCCCACTGCTAGCGAAAACCTTAGGAAAGAAAAAAATTAGAAAATTAGATTTTAAAGCGCAACACGCTGTGAGGAGACACTTACCATTAGCTCGCAATCCCGGTTTATTGGACGGACGAGCCACGTCCCAATTGACGTACTACACACTTACAGTGTCACCCAAATGAGGATGGGTTCCCTTCTGAGCCTGGTTCCTCTCAAGATTTCTTCCTCATATCACAGGGAGTTTTTCCTTGCCAACATCGCAGACTTGCTTATTATGGATAAAATAGTAACTTTTATTTAAACTATATATATATATATATTTATTTTCTCTACTTCTGTAAAGCTGCTTTGAGACAATGTCCATTGTAAAAGGCTCTATACAAATAAATTGGATTGAATTGAAATTACACTGTGCACTACGTACTCTAGCATCTCAAACGGACCACTAATGTTTTTTACTAACAGGAAGTTCGAAGCCGTTTCCCAGTCGAAGGGCGAATGACGATGTCAAAGCAGAGAGATCGTGATGTGGTCCATCCCACTCGGACAGCAGGGACAGTAACACTGAGGATTGGAATCAGGATTCAGAGTGCTGATCTTCTTCTGATCATCAGCTAATCATCTACTGACCTGCTGACCTGATCTTTTGCTGATTTGATCATCTTCCGATCTTCTGCGGACCTTCTGCTGATCCAGTCTTCTGTGGATCTGATCTTCTGCTAATCTTCTGCAGATCTTCTATTGATCTGATCTGCTGATCTTCTGCAGATCTGATCTTCTGCTAATCTTCTGCAGATCTGACCATTTGCTGATCTGATGTTCTGCTCATCTGATCTTCTGATGAACTGATAATCAGCTGATCTTCTGTTGATCTGATCGTCTGCTGATCCTCTGGATTGCTGGACCTGCACATGTCCTTGTTGAAGGATTCCTCCACTCTGCTTCTCTGGTGATCAGAAACAAACCAGACATTTTTTTGTGGTTGTTCTTCATGTTTCCTTTTCAATTCATTTGCTTCGTGTCCTTGAGCCTTGAGCGAGACGAAGTCGCTTCCTGTCCAGAACTTGGAAGTGATTATCATCTGACCTTGCCTTTGACCTCAGGAGTGTGTCCTTATCCAGGACGCGTCTTCCAGGTCTGCTTGATTTCTCCTGTTTACCTTGAGCTTCATAAATATATATTACGCTCAAGCGCGATTTCATCCGTCCAGCTCTCGACACACCACAAGTTCCTCGTCCCCGAAACAGATGGGGAGAGGCGCCGAGTGACAGAGGGGACAAATTTCATTTCACCGCCAGACGCTTTTTCAATTTCTCCTGCCCTCAGCTGCTCACATCTCCTGACCCTTGGGGAGTGTGTGTGTGTTTGTGTGTGTGTGTGTGTGTGTGTGTGTGTATGTGTGTGTGTATGTGTGTGTGTGTGTGTATACAAGCATATCCTCAGCTCAGATGTCCAAATTGCTCAATGTAAATTGTGGAGTTCATTTATCAGAGGAGGTGAAGAGTCAGAATCTGTCATTTAGATGGAGGAAGAGAGCATCAACACACACACACGCGCACACACACACACACACACACACACACACACACACACACACACACACACACAGAGCAATCATCATTATCTACAATACTAACACCATCTGCACCATCTGACACAACACATACTGGGATTCTGACCAATCAGAAGCCAGAACTCAAGAGTGCTGTGGGATTAATGCTAAATATTAGCATTACCTTAGTAAGTCTTTATCTTCATCTTCATCTTCATTTCCACCATACACACTTCATCATCTGTTCCTCCTTCCATCAAGCTGGCGCTGCATGCTTTACTTCCCTGTTTGGGAAACAAAAAACCTTTTCTTTCAGTGTTGCCATAGAAACAAAATACATTTGTTTTTTTAAAACAAGTGACCATTTTCATTTTACAAATTTTTTTTTTGGTGTCCATCCTTCAAAATCCATTAAAACGAATCTGTTATTAAAAATTATGTTGTTTATAACTAAAAACCAACAAAAAACAGCCTAGAAAATTTTCCTCAACTTCACTCATGAATATGCAAATTAACACATGCAATAAACCCCGCCCTGTTTAATTATTAATGAGAAATTTTACTACTAGTTTGGAAGGCAACGTTTAGCTCGCTAGTTTGGAAGGCAATGTTTAGCTAGTTTGGAAATCAGTCTTTAGCTAGCTAGTTTGGAAGCAGGCTAATATTATTATATATACAAGGACAAAGATTCCAAAAAATTAGCATGTTAATCCATTCACTCCTTCATTCCCGCTGTCGAGAGCATTAGCGCTGCACCCGAGTGATCGCTAGTCACATGACATAGGTGTTGAATCCACATTAAACGAAATGAAGTATGGAACTTTCCCGGACGCCCGCTCTCACTTAACATTAATAAAAGCTGCTTTAAATCAGCGTGTATTAAAGAATCACATCTCTCCGCTAGTCCACAGCAGGGCATTGTGGGTAAATGCCACTCTCTGTGATTTAACTCATCACCTAAAAGCAGCGTATTGATTTCTCTGTAACGGCTTTTTGAATCTCTGAAACTTTCAGCAGGTAATTAAAGCAAGAGCGCATTGCAAGAGCAAAAGGAGAAAAAAATGAAAAGTAACAAAAAGAAACTATTTTACAGAAAAAAAAAACCCTAACCCTACACCAGGGGGCATCCTACAGAATCCTCGTCTCTGATTGGCCGCATTTTGGCAGATTGGCAACATTTCTGTCGGGAGATAGTTCTGTCAGTTAGATATTTTTACGGAAGGAGTCTCCAGTGTCAGAACACGTCAACGCCGACCTTCTGTCGTTTCTCTGATCGTAAACACTATGAAAATCGAAAGCGCTGTGAAAAGCTGCCTGTGTGCATGCTGCGGTGTTACTGCGAGCGTAATATTCCTGTAATATCTCGGAAATAAAGCGCCGCAAGCCACTTTATTAGAGGAATCATTCCAGGACCTGCGCTCCGGCGACTGAATAATTAAGCATTTAAAGCCGTTACGGAGTCGTTAAAGCCCGAACGCGGGCTGGGAAATGAGAGGAGGTAAATTAAAGCGAAAGGAAACGTGTCTGAAGTCGCTGAGCTGAAACCGTGTGCGATTCGGGGAATCATGAGCTTCAGCCCGGAGGAAGTGGATATAATTATTACAGAAGGAGCTACAGGCTGCATACATTTGCATGATCTGGATGACGAATGGACCTTTTAGTGCATGTCACAGGAGCGTTGTCGGTGAAAAGTGTGTGTGTGTGTGTGTGTGTGTGTGTCTGTAAATCCGCTCCCTCGTCCACGTCGTAATTACATCAAACTGTGGAATTAGCGTTTCTCTGCAGGCATCGTTTTAATTTCTCACTTTCTACTCTGCAGATGAAGCACAGAGAGACTCTATAAATCCACACGACTTCTCCTCCACTCGTCCTGAACTTCCAGACAAGCAATCAAATAAAACCTGGCTGTGAGAAGACAGGAAGTGGAAATGGATCACTGCTGACAGCAGCAACACACCAGGAGAACCGTCAAGAACCTGGATCTCTGATCCATCGTCATCTTTTCAGTCAGGGTTCTCAGCTTCAAAGTTCTCGGCTTCAGAGAGCTGAGGTTCAGGGTTCTGGGCTTCAGGGTCCTGAGTTCTAAAGTTCTCAGAGATCTGAGCTTCAGGAATCTAAGTTTAATGGTTCTCAGTGACTTCTGGATTAGAGAGCTTTGTGGTTCAGGGTTCCGATGTTAAGGATTCTGAGCTTCAGAGATTTGAGCCTCAGGGTTCTAGGCTTCAGGGTTCTGAGGGTTCAGGCTTTTAAGCTTTAAAGTTCTCAGAGGTCTGAGCTTCAGCAGTCTGAGGTTCAGCAATCTGAGATTCAGGGTTCTGGGTTTTAAAGTTCTCAGATCTGCGCTTTAGGGATCTGAGCTTCAGGGATCCAAGTTTAAAGGTTCTCAGGGTTCTGAGACTTCTGGGCTTCAGAGATTCAGAGATCTGAGGTTCAGGGTACTGGGCATCAAAGTTCTCAGGTTTCTGAGCTTTAGGGATGTGAGCTTCACGGATCCAAGTTTAAGGGTTCTCAGGGTTCTGAGACTTCTGGGCTTCAGAGATTCAGAGATCTGAGGTTCAGGGTACTGGGCATCAAAGTTCTCAGGTTTCTGAGCTTTAGGGATGTGAGCTTCACGGATCCAAGTTTAAGGGTTCTCAGAGATCTCTGAGACTTATGAGACTTCTGGGCTTCAGAGATCTGAGGTTCAGGGTTCTGATGTTCAGGATTCTTAGCTTCAGAGATTTGAGGTTCAGGCTTTTGAGCTTCAAAGTTCTCAGTGATCTGAGGTTCAGCAATCTGGAATTCAGCATTCTGAGCTTCAGGGTCCTGTGTTGCAAAGTTTCCAGGGTTTCTGATCTTCAGGGTTCTGAGTTCCAAAGTTCTCAGAGATCTGAACTTCAGGGTTCTAGACTTCAGAGAGCTGAGGTTCAGAGTTCTGAACTTCAGGGTTCTGATGTTCAGGCTTTTGAGCTTCAAAGTTCTCAGAAGTCTGAGATTCAGCAATCTGGAATCAAGCTATCTGAGGTTCAGGGATCCAAGTTTAAGGGTTCTCAGAATTCTGAGACTTCTGGGCTTCAGAGATCTGAGATTCAGGGTTCTGAGCTTCAAATTTCTCAGGGTTCTGAGCTTTAGGGTCCTGATTTCCAAAGTTCTCAGAGATCTGCGCTTCAGGGATCTGAGCTACAGGGATCCAATTTTAAGGGTTCTCAGAGATTTCTGGGCTTCAGAGATCTGAAGTTCAGGGTTCTGATGTTCAGGCTTTTGAGTCCTCAGGGGTCTGAGCTTCAGCAATCTGGAATCAAGCTATCTGAGGTTCAAAGCTCTGGACTTCAAAGCTCTCAGGATTCTGGGCTTCAGGGATCCAAATTTAAGGGTGCTTAGAGACTTCTGAGACTTCAGAGATCTGAGAGAGGGTTCCGATGTCCAGGATTCTGAGGTTCAGATATCTGAGCTTCAATGTTCTCATGGCTCTAAGGTTCCAGGATTTAAACTTCAGGGTTCTTTCACAGGTCTGGAAAAATGTCAAAAATGTCAAAAGTAAAGCAATATCCTACATTTAATACAAATCAAATTTGAAAATATGGACCATGTGCAAAAAGAAACATCATAAATAAATAAATAAATAAATAAATAAATAAATAAATAAATAAATAAATAAATAAATAAATTTAAATAAAATAACTGAACCCTGATCCACATGTGATGTAATAATTTGATAAAGCACAAAATCACATGAAAGTAAAACTAAATCATGTAAAATAAATCAAAATAAACTTCTTCTTCTTCTTCTTCTTTCGGCTTTTCCCTTCAGGGGTCTCCACAGCGAATCATCTCTCTCCACCTATCCCTATCTTCTGCATCCTCAACACTTGCACCCACTAGCTTCATATCCTCATTAATTCCATCCATATACCTCCTCTTTGGCCTTCCTCTTTGCCTCCTGCCTGGCAGCTCCATGTCCAACATTCTCCTACCAATATACTCACTGTCCCTCCTCTGAACATGTCCAAACCATCTTAATCTGGCCTCCCTAACTTTGTCCCCCAAACGTCCAACATGAGCTGTCCCTCTGATGTACTCGTTCCTAATCCTGTCCAATCTTGTCACTCCCAAAGAGAACCTCAACATCTTCAGCTCTGCTACCTCTAGCTCTGACTCCTGTCTCTTCCTCAGTGACACTGTCTCTAAACCATACAGCATGGCCGCTCTCACCACTGTCCTGTACACCTTCCCCTTGATTCTCGCTGATATTTTCCTCTCACACAGAACTCCCCACACCTTTCTCCACCCATTCCAACCTGCCTGCACTCACTTCTTTACCTCTTTCCCACACTCTCCATTACTCTGGACTGTTGACCCCAAGTACTTAAACTCCTGTCCTTCTTCACCTCTTCACCCTGTAACCTTACTGTTCCACTTCCCTCCCTTTCATTCACACACATGTACTCAGTCTTACTACCACTGACTTTCATTCCTCTTCTCTCCAGCGCAAACCTCCACCTCTCCAGGTTTTCCTCCACCTGCTCCCTGCTCTCACTACAGATCACAATGTCATCTGCAAACATCATCGTCCAAGGAGACTCCTGTCTGACCTCCTCTGACAACTGGTCCATCACTATAGCAAACAGGAAGGGGCTCAGAGCCGATCCCTGATGCAGTCCCACCTCCACTTTGAACTCCTCTGTCTGACCTACAGCACACCTCACCACTGTCCTGCTCCTCTCATACATGTCCTGCACCACTCTGACATACTTCTCTGCTACTCCTGACTTCCTCATACAGTACCACAGCTCTTCTCTTGGCACCCCGTCATACGCTTTCTCCAAGTCTACAAACACACAGTGCAACTCCCTCTGACCATCCCTATACTTCTCCATCAAAATCCTCAGAGCAAAAATTGCACCTGTTGTGCTCTTTCTGGGCATGAAGCCATACTGCTGCTCACAAATTTAAAATAAATCAAAATAAACAAATTATATAAAAATAATTGAAACCAAATAATAAATAAATAAATAAATAAATAAATGAATGAAAAAGTTAGCCTTCCTAGCATGCTAGCTAACATCAGGTGAACTTGACTCTGTAGATATTTTGGAACTGTTGACATCACGCTAGTTTTTTTTTTTTTTTTTTCTAGAACAATTTTTTGTTTTTTCTTTTGTTGAGACTTTCGTCATGCTGTGGCATGTTTCTGGCTCACCGGACACACGCCGAGGCAATTTCCAAGGCCAATTTCTCAAATCTCCTTCATCCGACACGGAGAGGGATGCCATTTGTTTTAGCTCGTTCTTGGGGAAAAAAAATCTCAGCACACTGAACCTGTCAAGTGTGATGGCTGATTTACTGTAGTGTCTCACATACACACACACACACACACACACACACACACACGTAGCTGCTTCCTTGTTAAATAATCAGCCTGGATTGTTAATTGAGAACAACAATAACAATGTTCTGAAGGTCAGCTTTGAGTAATAGAGTTGTTCAGAACTTGCAGTGAGTTATTGAGACTATAATTGACTTGATTAATAAATTCGTCATGAATATTCATAATCGTAATTAGAATTACAAATTAGTTCGGTGCACATAGAATTAACACGAGTGAATAAATCAGTCGGGTTCGAACTGGTGCTCCTGGTTTAGAAGGAAATTCTCAGGAAAGTTCTCAGGAAATTGGTGGTTAAGATATAAATGGAAAGTTATGGAAATGTTCCAAAGACATGATGTGAATGATATTCCGATGGAGGAAAGTTCTAACAGCTCTGGATTCTTGTAGAACCTCCAGACAGGGTTCTAGCCGAAACCATAATGATCTAATGAATCCTGAAAGAATTGAGAAAGTTCTTTGGCGCTCTTTGGTTGGACCTCTTGTGGAAGGTTCTATCTAGAATCCGACAAGGAACCTTTCCTCTGTCTGAAAAGGATCCGGAAGTTCCTTATAGAAGCTAAGGAACCTCAATAACCCTCTGACCCCTGAGCTGATTATTAATAAGCAATCATTTAGAGTGTGCAGCCTAGACTTAGGGTTCTTCAACGGCTCTTTAAGGGTTCTTTAAGGGTTCCTAGCCACCATTTAGACATTATAGAGCAAGTTAATGGTATGAAAAGAGTAGAACTGGAATTTTCCTTCTTTCTCACCCAGAACACATCTGCTGGTATAAACCAAAGATACAAAAAATGAAAAATTCTCAGCAATTTACACAGCAAGCGGAGATTTATTCAGGTGTGAAAGCAACAGGAAGTAAAAAAAAAAAAGTGTCAGACAGCCAAGGTTTCTTGTTTTATATGAAAAGTAGAACTTAAAGGAAGTTTGCTGCTGAGATCTGGATTCTGATTGAGTCATCGTCTACAAATGACAGCTGCCAATCACAAATCACAGGTTGAGCTTAACGTTCGTTTCCATGGTAACATGCCGTCCAGTAAACAATCGCGAGACCCGAGCCGGTGCCACGTCTCTAAACTAATCCCCACTGCGTGAACATGAACGCCGTGTTGATTTTTGTTTGACGGATTTCGATCTTCATTGCAGGACGCCGTGTTTATCTACGATCCCATCATTCAATCTTGAAATGCGACACGTATCCAAACATCACGCGCCCTACCTTAACCGCGTTAGTAAAAACGTAATCAATTTTAATATCCGCTCTGCTTTTTTTTCTTTTAAGCTCCACAGTGAGTGATGACTAATTTGTACAACACCTGACAAGGTGAATTAAGACAAGGGCTTTTCTGGTGATGCATGAGCCTCTCGCAGGTGTAATTAACCTTCCCGCTGCACTAATTAATTTGATTCCAACAAGGTCAAGTTCTTTAATTTGAACAATTAAGCTCCTCGCTGGTTTGCGAGAGTAACTTAGTTAGCATGTTGTTGTTTCAATAATCCAGAAATGCGTGTAAGTGTGGGCGGAGCAGCATGCTTGGCACTCGCAGAGCTCTATCTTCATCCATCTGCCCAGTGGAGACACTCGCTGCAGAGCATGCGACGCTGGCATGGAGACGTTGGAGTTTGATGGTGTTTGGAGAATCTCCGGCCTGCTACACCATCAGGGTAATGAAGCAGTTGGGGACAACAGTTGGGCAAAAAGAGTGCTAATATCTACGTATCGTCTACAACAGAACCCCCTTCTAGACCTAACCCACTCCTGCCTAACAGCGCGTAACCCACCAAATGCGACTGCCAACTGTTTCATGGGCTGCGTCCCAATTTGGCATCCGTGCAACACCGGAACGTGACATAAAGCCTACATTGTGGAATCGTTAGCGGCGATGTTCCTTCTTGGTGTTTTTATTTTGCTCAGGACGCCCTCGGGACATTTACAAACACCATGACTTCCTTTTTACCTGACCAGCACATGAAGCGACACCAAGACGTGAAGCTGACATCACGGCCAAGGGCGAGCGCACGTCCTTCTTTACATTCAGGCCGTAATCTTGCCTTTCATGGCGAGATTTATCATACGATATTCCGTCTCAGGACAACACGGGCTGTAAAGCACTTCTTTTATGAACCCGGCATAAATAAACCTGCAGGGTTGCTTGGTATTCAGCACATAAAAGACACACCAAGGGAATGGGAGAATGAGAGAAGAAGAAAAAGAAGAAGAAGAAGAAGAAGAAGGAGAAGAAGAAGAAGAAGAAGAAGAAGGAGAAGTAGTCCTGGTCACAATTTACAACAGATGGTTATTTATATATTTCCAGGAGCACATTTTATTAGAAGAAGTGCAGCAAGACAAATGAGACCCTGCAGATCTGTGGGTTAATTACCTCATTACATATTCATTTTATATCTTCCTGGGCAGAGCGAGAGAGAGAGAGAGCGAGAGAGAGAAGGAACGAGAGAGAGAGAGAGAGATGCCAC
>JAUCMX010000003.1:32627864-32630364 GCA_033459395.1 Hemibagrus guttatus
CAGCTCGAGCATTCATGGTTCTCTAAAAGAGATTGGGTTTTGTGTCCGCTCTAAAAATGTGCGAAAGTTTAAAAAATGTATTTAAAAAAAAAAAATTATATTTAAAGCAATCAATAAAAATAAAATACAATAAAATAATGCATCAGAAAAACAAAACATGAAATTAAAAAAAAAACATTATGTAAAAAGTGATTTCTTTTGTAAAATTTTTTTTAATGAATTGTAAGTAAAAATGGGTGAATATTGAATTAAATGATTTTTAAAAATAATAATGACACATTTAAACAAGCAATCGGTAAAAATAAAATACAAATTTTGTAAATGTAAAATTAAAAAAAATGATACATCATAAAAACCAAAAGAAAAAGAAAAAAATTCTAAGAAATAATTACGGCTTATGGAACCACAGTATAGTTTAATAATCATGAGGAAAAAACAAGAAAAAAAAAAAAAATTATGTAAATATTTATTTCTAAAAGAAAAGATTAACGTCAAATTTTTTAAATGTTTTAAATGAATAGTAAGTAAAAACGTGAGAACAGAAAAAAATAAAATAATATACCAAAAAAGTAAAACAAAAAAATAAGAAGAAATGAATATCCATAGATAAAATTCAATAAATCTGGAAAAAATAGGTGTCTCTGATGATTGAAACAGTTAGCTTGCTTTGCTAATCTAAACTGAGAACCAAGTTAGCATGTAGCATGTAAATAAAAGGGGTGGAGCCTCACCGAGTTCACTGTGCTTTTCTTTCCTTTGTTTTTAACCAGCGAGCTTTAGAAGAGACATTAAGAAGAGAATGAAGCTAAAATCTGCCTCAGGAAACATTCCGGTTCTGTTTATATTTCCGGTTAATTCCTTACTTCCTGGAAGTCTGGAATGTTCCGAATTCTGTTATCTTTCTGTAAAAACAGCCGGTCTTCACATTTCAACTCTGCACCACAGGTCGAAAACTTAATTAACACCTCATTAGCGCGATTAACGCACCATTAGCTTAATGCGCTGCTAACTAGTTACTGCTTCATGCGAGCAGAACGACTCGGCAGATCAGACGCAGCATAATTAGCATCAGACTGCAGGACGTGAGGGCATGAGGAGAAGAAACAGTTAACCGATGATAAACTAAACAATCGGCTAACAGACACGTCGACATGAACGAGGAGGATAGTAACGCTTTAACGAGGACCAGAGACAGACAGATAGTCAGAGGCTGTTCATGTGCTAGGTTCTCAATGTTAGCATTCACGCTGTACAAAGAAAACACAGCAAACAAACATCTACAGTTTTAATCATCAAGCGCAGAAAATCACCTCAGAATCCGGATACAATTCAAGACTCGATTAAAATAAAAGTGAATTTTCCAAAAAGAAAAAAAAAAAAGTAGAAATATGAAGAAAAAATTAAAAGAGATTTTTTGAAAAATGTTGTCTTAAAATCAGTCACTTCTTTCCTTCCTTCAGTGACTTCGTATCAAAATAAAGGTTTTATTAAAACGATCTGTTTTGGATGCGTCCTAAACTTACTTCATATCCAATTACAGAGCAGTGGCTTAGAGCAAGTTCATTCTACACAAACTCTATTGTACTGATGTATTACAACACACACACACACACACACACACACACACACACCTTCTATAAATAGAAAGAGGGAGTGTGTAGCTGGTGTTGGTGAGCGTCCAGGCGAGAGGTTCTCCATCACACTGATTGCAGGCTGAATTAAAGAAGCTGCTCACCGCACGATCGTCCGTCTTCTGCAGACGCCAGCGGATGATGAAGCTCCACCGCCGCCGTGATTTATGATCATCAGAAGAAAAAGAGGAAGAAAAAAAAGAGAGAGGAAGAATTACAGGAAGATATCAGCAGATACTCTCTGATTCACATCACTGTAACAGCCAGATTTCTGAAATATATACAAGCAGGTCGATATCGATACAGCGATAAATTATTGTGATAAATTATTGTGATAAATTAATGTGATAGATAATGCAATAGATTATTATAAATTATTGTGATATCGATACTGCAATAAATTATTGTGATAAATTCCACTCCATTCCATTGTCTGTACCACATATCCGATCTAAATTGTTGTGATAAATTGTTGTAGTATCAAATTTGCAAGATTGTCGTAAATGGCGTCCTGTTCCATTTATTCTGGTGTATTGTGGATTCAGCTACAACTATCTAATCATTTGAATTGACCGCCTGAAAGCAGCTGATTTTTGACATTTTGCAGTGAATTTTTAAAATAATTGTAACATGTTAAATTTCCATTGTCCATTTTCCATTGTGAGTATTTATTATTGTTCCTCCTTCACCGCGTACAGTAACAGAACCTGTGTGAGGTTTTATACACGTCACACATCCTGACAGAATCACCTTCTCAACTTCTTTATTGACAGGAAGTGATCACATGACCACGAAATATCAACACACACCAGAGTTCTTCTCAAAAACAGAAAGGAAAAAAATCAGAGTGAACAAAGTCCGAGATTTAA
>JAUCMX010000003.1:32637864-32642864 GCA_033459395.1 Hemibagrus guttatus
CAGCAGGATTTGGCACTGCCCACACTGCCAAAAGCACCAGAAGTTGGTTAAATGACCATGGTGTTGGTGTGCTTGACTGGCCAGCAAACTCACCAGACCTGAAGCCCATAGAGAATCTGTGGGGTATTGTCAAGAGGAAAATGAGAAACAAGAGACCAAAAAATGCAGATGAGCTGAAGGCCACTGTCAAAGAAACCTGGGCTTCCATACCACCTCAGCAGTGCCACAAACTGATCACCTCCATGCCACGCCCAATTGAGGCAGTAATTAAAGCAAAAGGAGCCCCTACCAAGTATTGAGTACATGTACAGTAAATGAACATACTTTCCAGAAGGACAACAATTCACTAAAAATGTTTTTTATTGGTCTTATGAAGTATTCTAATTAGTTGAGAGAGTGAATTGGTGGGTTTTTGTTAAATGTGAGCCAAAATCATCACAATTAAAAGAACCAAAGACTTAAACTACTTCAGTCTGTGTGCATTGAATTTATTTAATACACCAGTTTCACAATTTGAGTTGAATTACTGAAATAAATGAACTTTTCCACCACATTCTAATTTATTGAGATGCACCTGTAGATTGATAGATAGACAGATAAGGAGAGAGAGAGAGAGAGGGAGAGAGAGAGAGAGAGAGAGATGAACTCAGTAACTCATCATCAGTATACTCTGCTGGACTTCATGAATCAGCATCACAGTGAATTTGTTAAAGATTCCATTGATTTATTTGTTAAAGGATGTTATACTTTTTATCCGTTTAAAGTTACCTTTAATGTTCTATGAAGAAATTCCATAACCTTCATGGAATTTTGTAATGAAGGAGCGTAAACTCCTTAAAACTCAAACTTCTGACTGATATGAAGCTCTGACACCGGAGACTCCTTTCACTCAGAATCAAAATTTCATTCCGCTCAGGATTCGTCCTCTCCATACATAAACAAACGTTATAAATTTCTTTTACGGAAAGATCTCAACAGATGCACAGTAAAGTCCGCACATGGATCCTTCAGAGGCTTCCGGAAAAATCCTGGCATGAGCCATTAAAATCCGTAAAGTATTCCAGCCCTGAAATAGGAACCGAATGTGTAAGAATTCCCTCTGACTGAGTTTTCCGTATCAGATAGGATTCCCGATGATCCACAGATCCGAGGGAAGTAGAAGCAGCGGCTTTTCCGGTTATCCTTTTAACAAAACATTTCAATATTCCCAGTATATCCACTCAGATCCAGGCTGAAGAGAGAGAGAGAGAGAGAGAGATGAAATAAAAATAAAACGATGCGGATGCTGCAGAGCGCTTGGATTTGGAGTCTCCTGCCTGTCCGGATTCTGGGATCGGTGCTAGAGAGGATCAGACGTGTCGTTCATGGAGCAGAGAAAACAACAAGGATCACGAGTTCTCCATGAGAGAGGAATAGAGAGAGAGAGAGGGATAGAGAGAGAGGGATGAAGAGAGAGGGAGAGAGAGAGAGAGAGAGAGAGAGAGAGAGAGAGAAGGAGATTCGGGATCAGGATGGAGGGATGTGCTGTTCCTCTCACGTGAGCTGGATGGCAGCAGTATGACTTGGAATGACGAGACGCTTCATCTGTGAGGAGGAGAGACGGAAAACTCCGGAACGTCAGATTCAAGCTTTTATTTACAGTTCTGATCAAACGCAGAAACACGTCCTACTGAACACACACACACACACACACACACACACACACACACACACACACACACACACAGGTTCTGTGCAGGGGTTCGTATACAGCTTGTTTACACACACACACACAAATATATGGGAATGAATTTAAATGACCACAGTTTTCTTTCTTTCTCTTTTTTTTTTCTTTCTTCTTCTTCACTTTCCTCTTTCCTATTCTTCTCTCCTTTACTTTGCTTTCTTCTTTCTTTTCTTTTCTCTTTTCCTTTCGTTTCTTATTTCCTTCTTTCTTTCTTTCTTTCTTTCTTTCTACTTCTCGTCATTAAATTTTTTTCCTTTCCCCTTTCTATATATTTCCTCATTTTTCCTCAGACTCATGAAAAGCACATTTAGTAATTAGTTCATTTAAAAATGCATTTCCTTAAAAATGAATAAATAGCAATAAGTCTTTGGATCCCGGCTTTTTAAAAAAAAGTGAATTAAATTTAAAAGAAAAATAAGAAGTGAAGAAGCTAAAAAATGAAAATAGCAGCAGGCAAAAGATGGTGGATTAGTGCTGCCAAGTTACCATGGCAACCAGGCCAGACTCAACAACGCTGAGTGTGACGTGGAGCATGTCTGTTTGAAGAGACACACACACACACACACACACACACACACACACACACACACACACAGTCATTAGCATATCAGCTACACTTTATCTGTGTCATTTTATCTATATTATTGAAGATATATTGAACTATCAATACAGGTAGTGTGTGTAGTGTAGTGTGTGTGTGTGTGTGTGTGTGTGTATTGTGACTGGCATGTCATCTGGCTGATAAATACACAAAGTTAATGAGAAGCAGAAACAGAAAAAATGAATATAAATGGAGTAAATTAGCATAACTGTAGCAGAAGGGTTTAGCTGTTTGATCTTCAGTCTGAACAAACACAACTTTATTCTTCTTTACTTTTACTGATGATGATGATGATGTTCAGCAGAGCCATCATCAGCAGTCCACCATCACCATGACCGTCACCACCATCATCACCACCATCATCACCACCACCACCACCATCACCATCATAATCACCATCATGCCAGTCCTATATTATAACTTTTTTTCTTCTTACGAAGGGTGAACACATAGCTGATAGTATCTTATAATAAACTCACTCAAAACGCTTTTTACATCGCTAGTTTTATTTGTTTTCCAAAACACCCGCTTCTAGCCGGTTAGCCCATTAGCATCGCTAGCCCGTTAGCCTGGCTACCACAAGTTTGTTTAAGTTTTTTCACACCAGTTATCTCTGTTGTACTACTGCTCTTAAAACACTATGTCGGTTGTGTGTCTGCCTTTGAGTTCAGGTGAGGATATATTCGAGCTGCACTTGGTGGATTTGGAGCTGGAGGCCATAGAGAAGCAAATCCGTGACGTACAGGTGAGGCAGGCCTTGCTGCAACAGTGGAAAGCTGCACTGGAATCGTCCCGTACTGACGCTCACCTGTCCCAGATAAATTTGCGGCGTGAAACAAATACTCCCACAACCTCAACTCCGCGTACTTATCTGCCCAGGCCCCGGGCGAGGACATCTCCCCCTCCACCACCAGCCGTTTTCGAGATCTCGACCTGGAACCCGCTTCACTCCCCTTCATCGGAGACTCCATCGTCTGGCCCGTCCGTGCTACCATGGCTAAAGGTTAGGTGCGCACTCACTGTTTTCCTGGTGCTCGTGTTCTCGAAGTCGCTGCACAGGTACCCGCTCTTCTGAACAAGAACATCGGAGCTGTGGTCCTTCATGCTGGCACAAACGACATCAGGCTGAGGCAGATGGAGATCCTGAAGAAGGATTTCAGGAGCCTGGTGGAGAAGGTACGCAGCACATCACCCATGACGAGGATCATCGTGTCAGGACCAATTCCTACGTTCCAGCCAGGAATCGAGAGGTTCAGTAGACTATTTGCTTTTAATGAATGGTTACAGTCATGGTGTCAGGACCAGAAATTACCCTTTGTTGATAACTAGAATGTTTTCTGGGAGCGTCCTAGGCTCTACTGTCCTGATGGCCTGCACCCTAGCAGAGTTGGAGCAGCAGTCCTCTCAGACAACATCTCCAGGACGCTACGCACCATCTGACTGGTAAGTCCATACCTCAGATTACAATTATAATAGCTACTGTTCAGCTCACCAGACTGATACAAGTGCACACATAGCTCATCCTATAGAAACTGTGTCTGTTCCCCGAGTAGTGAGATCAAAGAATGAATTCAGTTAAAAGTTCTTGAAATAATCGAATCACTATTAAACCCAAAAAAGGCCAAATAAGTAAACAAAAACGATCTCTAAAGTTTGAGCTTCTCAACATTAGTGCACGAAAGCACTTATTGTCAATGAAATGATCTCAGAATATAGTCTATATGCACTCTGCCTTACTGAAACCTGGCTTATACCAAATGACTACATTGGTCTGAATGAGTGTACTTCATCAGGATATTGCTATAGGCCTAAGCCCCGTCAGACTGGTGGTGGAGGTGGTGCTGCAACTATCTATAGCAACTCTCTTACCGTTACTCAGAAAACAGGACTGAGGTTTAACTCATTCAAAGTGCTTGTCCTTAATGTTGCACTCACAGACATACATTAAAAATCTCTACTATATCTTGCTCTGGTCACCGTATATAGACCCCCGGGGCCCTACGCTGATTTTCTTAAAGAGTTTGCACATTTACTCTCAGACCTACTGATTAATTTTGACAAGGCGTTGATTGTAGGAGACTTTAACATTCATGTAGATGAAGCTAATGATGCTTTAGGACTCACATTTATGGACTTACTAAATTCCTTTGTGGTTAAACAAAACATTACTAGACCAACTCATCATTTTAATCATACACTAGATTTAATTATATCACATGGAGCAGATGTCATTAATATAGATATTTTACCTCAAAGTGATGATATCACAGACCATCACCTCTTAAGTTAAGTTGCCTTTATTTGTCACATACACATTACTGCACAGTGAAATTCTTTCTTCGCATATCCCATCCTTGGGGGTTGGGGTCAGAGCGCAGGGTCAGCCATGATACAGCGCCCCTGGAGTAGGGTGGGTTGGGGGCCTTGCTCAAGGGCCCAACAGTGGCAGCTTGGTCGTGCTGGGGCTTGAACCCCTGATCTTCTGGGCAATGACCCAGAGCCTTAACCACTTGAGCTACCACCGCTTAGTGTACGCTCTACCTGTAGAACAGATTAGACATGTCTCTCCACGTTATCGATTCGGTAGAACTATTATTCCGACCACTAAAGACAGATTCACAAGTAATTTGCTAGATCTGTCCCAACTTCTCACCAGACCCCCAAATGCAGATG
>JAUCMX010000003.1:32650364-32672864 GCA_033459395.1 Hemibagrus guttatus
TCCCGTCTCTAACTCTAACCCCGGTGGACGTTCCCCAAAGAAATTCATTCCCAGAAGAAAAAATTCTGTCTCTTTATTTTTCTAGATGCCATTGTTGTAGATGAGCCTGGCTGACTCCACACACAGACACAGACACACACACACACACACACACACACACAATGCCTGAGCTGCACCAGATGGCAGGCTGTGATCATTTATTTATGAGGAAGTTCACAGAGTTCTGCCAGCCTGCACACTGACCCCCCACCCCCACCCCCCCCCCCCCACCCCACACACACACACACACACACACACTCCTGCTGCACTCAAAATGGCGGCACCCATGGAAGCTTGGCTAGCAGTCAATGCTAAGTGTAATTACGGCATTGTTTTAGCTGAACAACGCCTAATCCTAGCATTTTAACAACACGTCTGAAGTTCCAGATAGTTCTGTATCTTTTCCTCTCTCACTGTGACTTCAGCAGATTTCTAAATGACACTTTGTGACGTAAAATTTTATTTTCAATATGGCAGAGAAGACAGATGTTAGCATTTGATGCTAAGTGTAATTTCAGTCGCGTAAAGTGTTTTTCTTACTAATTTAACATTTTGTTGTTCTGGAAGGTTTGTCTTTTTTCTGCCATCTCTGTGTCTTTACATTCTCCATAACTCCATGTTTCTGTGGTATCTAGCGACAGCCTCAATCATTAGCTGGCTGCTAAGAAACAGTCTTGTGACACAAACTTTCTTTTTCAATAATGGATAGTAGCTTTTGATGCTAAGTGTAATTATAATGTCATTTCTTTCTTGTAACATAATTAGTAACATAAACAACACATCTGAGGTAAATGTTGATGTTTCTGATGTCTGCTGTAGTTTAGCATGCTAATTTTAGTCTTCTGAAGAGTTTTCTTAATAATTTAACAACACTTCTGAGGTAAATATTGATGTTCTGGATTGTTCTGTCTTGTTTCTACTGCAATTTAGAGTGTCCTTTTAGTCTTCTGAAGCATTTTCTTCATAATTTCACTACATCTCTGAGGTAAATATTGATATTTCATATATTTCTCTCTGTAATTCACATTGTAAATGATAAACTGCAATTTTAGTCATTGGTGCAAAGATTTTTCTGACTCTAATTCACAGCATATTCGAGAAGAACGTTGACTTCTCAGTGTCTTGACATTGTCCAGGTAAACGACGTTAGATTGAGAAATCGTTAGCCCTGGTCTGTGTATTTTTGGTTGCTTAGCAAGACTGTTCTCACAGAAAATAAACAATTTTCAAGTTGTTTTCAGTTTATTCGGGGATGCGGTTTGTATGAAAGCGTTAGCCGGTGCAGTGTTAGCTAGCTCAATCTGGTACAGCGGTCCTTTCAGACACGACACGGCCGTCCTCACACTGCCTTCTGCATATCACACACTGTTTTAATGTTTTTGCAGAAATCCACAGCGAGGGCGGAGAAACATCACTCACTTGCCCATATGCTAATGTAAATATCCTGTACACTCTTATACACATCACACACGCCTCGATGGTTCAGAACTAGCGAGCCAGTTCCTGTTAAACTCCCTGAGTGTGAAGAGGCCAAGGCTTAAACACACATCTGTATATTTTGCCAGATGTGGAAGCCCGTACACTCGGCCTCTGTGCTCGGACTCACGTATAATCTGTGCGACTCACGTGTTTCACCAAGATTTATTTGGATTTTGTGCAGGGTTTCCTCTCACGCCATGTGTACCACCACCAAAAACAACCGAATCCACACGGCCAGAAAGAAATGTCAACTGAAACCCTTTGATTTTTGGATTGTATAAGTTACAAAATAAATCAAATTTAAAAAAGAAGAAAAAAAAAGATATATACTACTACTAAAAATAATAATTTTATATATCTATATGTAATTATTATAATTATTATTATTGTTATTGCTGTTGAGATGTAGAATTTTTTTCTTTTTTGGCTTCAAAAATATTAATTTAACTTTTTTACAGCTGGAGAAGTTTAGAAATAAACTAAATTTCCTCATGTCAACAAATATATTTACAGTACTAGTAATATTACAACAATACTACAACTACTCATTTTAATATTAATGATTTCATCATGAATAAATAATAATTATTATAAAGCAATAATATTAGATAGTAGTACTAAATAAATAAATAAATAAATAATAAGTAATAAGTTTAGTAATAATTTTGTCACTTTTCTTACATATTTTAGAAACAAGGCACATGTGGGGGTCAACATTATTATTATTATTATTATTATTATTATTATTACTGAGACAGACTTTTTTGGGTTTAAAATATATTTTAATTAATTTATTATTAATACCAATATTACAACAAAAATGCTAAGACTATACATTTTAATATGAATGATTTCATCATTAATAAATAATATTTTTTATAAGGTAACTATTAAATGATAATTAAATAAATAAATAATAACAATAATAAGTAGTAAATAATTTAAGTAAACATTTTTACTTAACTTACTTTCACTTTTTTCTTATAGAATTTAGAAACAAGGCACATGTGGGGTCAACATTATTATTATTATTATTATTATTATTATTATTAACAACATAATCCTCAGCTATAATGACATACAAAAAATTAAATAATTAAAATATCCTGCATACATTAAAAAATGTATTTATATTTTTATTGTTTTAATAGTTTTTTTTTAATCAATTACAATTGGTTGGGTTCAAAAGAAAATAAAAACCCATCTGTCCATCCATATAAATGTGTACACAAATCATTTCTCTCTTTCACACACACACACACACACACACACACACACACACACACACACACACACAGTGTTATCAGCTTCTGTTCTCTTTGTAATGATTTAATTGCTATGTAAAGCACTTCAGTAGCTGTGTGTAATAAGTGCTATATAAACGCCATTTCTTTTTATGTTCTACTTTTCCCCCTGCGGCGGTTCCACAGTCAGCACTTCTGCCAGTCATCTGCACACATTTGATCCTGCTGCAAAATCTCCTTCCATGCAAATCCAAACCCAAACCCATATGTGCCGTCTCTTTCCATTTCCACATGGACGAAAACATAACGCGTTTGTTTGCCATCATGGGCAAGTAGCCGCTTTTTTAAGGGTTTAATAAAGATTTAATGTTTTGGAGGGAAGAGATTTACACAGCCGCGTCTTTACGAGTCAGTAAAACAGGTGGAGGAAAATGTGCTTAACGCAGCCCAAGAGCTGTTAAAAAACATTTTTTCCTGGAAGTTTCCGCCATTAACAAGTCTATAAAGAAACATTATGGTGTGTGAGGCCTTTGCTTTGATGCACAACCCGAGCTCCAGACCTGCAACATACTCAGACTCTCTCCAAAGTTAACACCTTTATGTTTTCATGCTGTTTTTATTCTTTCACGTTATTATTTATTCATGCAGTGCATATGTTTGACCAGAGGAGGTGCTGTTGATGTAACATAAGCGTACTGTGAAATGATTTTTATTGCGATATTCACCGTGAGGCAGACGAAAAATCAGGGTCACGCTTCAGCTTCCAAATAAACCACGGTGCAAAAATTCACACTATCGTCTAAATGTCATGCCCAACATTAAAGAATTAAAAGTTATTTTTAATGTTTCCTTATCACAATAAGTAAAAAATTATTTGCAAAAGGTATTTTTAGAGTTTCCTTATCACAATAGGTCAAAGTTATTTTTACATTTTATTTTATTATTTTTAAGTTATTTTTAGAGTTATCACCATAGGTCAAATTATTTTTGCATTTTTGTTTTATTATTATTTTTAAAAGTTTTTATTTTTTTTATTTTTAGTGTTTCCTTATCACAATAGGTCAGGTCTATATTGACTGAGGTCAAGATATCTTTACACAGCCATAATATATATATTAAAATATATTATTCTTCTATCCAGATGATTCCAACAGCAAGTTTTTACTTAAAGGTATTTTAAAGAAATTAGTTTAAAGAAATTCACGTTTTTCCATTCTTTAGTTTCAATTTTTAAGCTTCTAAAACTTTATGTATTCATTTATTTTCTTTAAAAAAAAGATTTAATTGAACCTGATTTGATGGAAAAACAACCCTGGTTCTACTCTGTTTTTGACCCACATCGTTCTTATCCATTTTTGACCCAATTCGCTGTCCGTATAAATATATATGTATATGTATATATATATATGTATATATATATATATATATATGTATATATATATATATATATATATATATATATATATATATATATATAAAATATATATATATATAAAAATATATATATATATATATATATATAATATATATTATATATAAAAAATAAAATAAAATATATATATATATATATAAAAAATAAAAATATATATATATATATATATATACATACATATATATATACATATATATATATATATATATGAGAGAGAGAGAGAGAGAGAGAGTATAGTATATATACAGTATGTTCCAGACATGGTTTTTGATTTGTACAGCTGATGATTTTACAATTAAATATCAGATTTCTGTACACTGGTCAAATAAAATCAAACAGATCTTGGCACGTGTGTAAATAACGAAACAAATCAAGTGTATGATGAAAAGTTTTATGATGAACAGATTTTCAGTTTTATTTTTAACCAAAAAAATAATTTAATACAGAAAGAGAGACACATAAAAGTGTTGACTGTTGAAATGAATAGTGTTTGAGGATGTTACAGTGTGACATGATGAAATTACATTAAAAATAATTTAATATGCATTCCAACTGATACTATTTCTTCAAAATAATTCAAAAAACACAATGCACAAAACCCTGAAGCACTCCACTGCTCAGCTTTTACTTCTTTCTTTCTTTCATTTCGATTTTTCACACTGAGCGTTTCCTCGAGTTTTTTTGGCTGCTCTTTTGGAACAGAATGAAAATATTTGTATTAAAAAATAGAAAAGAGAAACCTCCACAGTCTCCACGCTGCACCATGAAGCATGTTGAGGGCACGGCTGAAAATAAGACACAGGTCAAAGGTCATCATGGTCTGGATTTCTGCCCTTTTCTGAGGAGTTCAACAGTTTTCCCATGATGCATTGCAATCGCCTGCCAAGTCCTGTTCAGGCCTGGTTGATCATGATGAATGCAGCGCTGTTACTTCCTGACCAAAAAAAAAAAAGAAAAAGAAATAAAGAACCCAAGTTTTTGAGAGGCTCCAATTTTTATTGTTGCACTTTGTGTTAAGAAAGAACTAGAAAAAGGTTGAAGATTTTATTAACACCTGATTTAAAGACGCTAAAAACACTATAATCACTGCTCAGAAAAGAACTAGCGCTAGCTAGCGAAGTGAGTGACTTTCTCGCCTATTACGCTAGTCTCATAGCATAGAGGTTGTGTGATGAGTGACTTCTGGAAAGACAAACAGAAATTCTACCACAAAGATGGACAGTTAGCTAGTTTAGCGAACAGAATTATGTTCTCAGAGAAATTTAGAATACTTAAGAGTACTATAACCCAATCTCACTCTTAGCTTAATTAGCTAGCGAAAGTCTGCACTAATTTTACTGTTCTGGTATGTCATCATTATTAGCCTCAGGAAATTTGTTCTTCTTGCTAGTTTAACAGACTGCCTGAGAATGTTAACAGCTATCACAGCGAAGTAGCTAACCAAGACAAAAAGAACAAACACAAACGGGAGAGTTAGCTACAAAACAAACACGGTTTACACTAATATGAAAAATTTGTAAAGTGAGAAGTTTGAACAGAATTAGGTGATTAGCAAAACTATGAAAGGAAGAGAGCATTATTTATTTGGACCTGCATTCTGTTTAAGACGCAATTTATGCAGCTAAGCATTCTCAGCTAGCTAAATAATGTAGCTCTTTGTATAAGTTAGGGTTTTTTTGCCTCCATTTTTTAAAGTTTTATCCAGAGGAACAAGCTGAGAAACCTGAAGATCTTCCTAGCAAGTGTGTTTGGATGCTAATTTGAACAGTTAGCAATTCAAACATGAACTCCAAAACTGTTCTGATTCTGCAGCAAGAACTTCAGGGAACTTCTAGCACTGTTCACACACGCTGATGATGTCATCACACGTTCAAACTTTCCGTGATTTTCTCCAGCCGTCCCTCAGGCATCAACAGCATGCCATAACGCCGGCTTTAATTGCGGGGCAAATTGCTCTGTGGTGGAGGAACCACCTTTGTGACGTTCACTAGCGGAGAAGTTCAGGGGCCACAACAAAGGAGGCTCACCAGTGTGTATTCCGTGTGTGTGACGGGTTCTCAGAGGATTCCGTGCCAGGGTTTAATCAGAAGCATGAGTTTGTGGGGTCTCTCTCTCACACACACACACACCCCTATATTACTGACTGAGAATAATAAAGTGTGTGACATAACAGTGTTAGGAATTCTAGTGTACAAAATTCCAAAGTGTTTTTCCATAATGCAAGTGTACGGAAAAATAAAGTGTACAAAATAATGTGTACAGAGTAATGATGTGCAACACACCAAAATAAGAAATAAGAAAAATAAAAAATTTAATTTGGAAGTGTACATTATGCCGAAGTGTACAGAATTCCAGAGTATACAGAATACCTAAATGTACAAAATAAACATGTAAAATTTGCACAAAATTCTAAAGTGTTCCGTATATAATGTAAATAAAATAATGAAGCGTACAGAATAGCAAAGTTTACAGAATTCCGGAGTAAACTAATTAACCAAATGTACAAAGTGAACGGAATACTGAAAGTATGGAATAAATTTGCAAAAAATTTGCAAAAAAAAAAAAAAAGGTCAAATATGTACAAAATTCTAATCGAGCCATGGGGGTCACAGTCCAGTGACTTCTGTGCCGGTCCCAAGCCCGGATAAATAGAGAGGGTTGTGTCAGGAAGGGCATCCGGCGTAAAACATTGCCAAATTTAACCATGCCAATCGGGCAGTACGAATTTCATACCGGATCGGTCGAGGCCCGGGTTAACAACGACCGCCATCGGCGCCGTTGACCTACAGGGCGCCAGGGGGAAATTGGGCTACTGTTGGTGGAAGAAGTAGAGGAGGGAGGAGAGTGCACAGACAGAGAGAGAAGAGGAAAGGTAAGAGTGTAGGACTGAGAATAGGAACTCTGAATGTTGGTACTATGACAGGGAAAGGTAGAGAGCTGGCTGATATGATGGAGAGAAGGAAGGTGGATATACTGTGTGTACAGGAGACCAGGTGGAAGGGTAGGGAAGGCTCGTAGTATAGGAGCAGGATTCAAGCTGTTTTATTATGGTGTGGATAGTAAGAGAAATGGGGTAGGTGTGGTCCTGAAGGAGGAGTTTGTGAGGAATGTTCTGGAGGTGAAGAGAGTGTCAGACAGGGTGATGAGTCTGAAGTTAGAGATTGAAGGGGTGATGTTGAATGTTGTTAGTGGTTATGCCCCACAGGTAGGTTGTGAGTTAGAGGAGAAAGAGAGATTCTGGAGTGAATTAGATGAGGTGATGGAGAGTATTCCCACGGGTGAGAGAGTGGTGATAGGAGTGGATTTTAATGGACATGTTGGTGAGGGGAACACAGGTGATGAGGAGGTGATGGGCAAGTTTGGAGTCAAGGAGGGAACCTAGAAGGACAGATGGTACTGGACTTTGCTAAGAGGATGGACATGGGTGTGGTTAACACTTATTTTCAGAAAAGGGAGGAGCATAAAGTGACCTACAAGAGTGGAGATAGGAGAACAGAGATAGACTACATCCTATATAGAAGAGGCAATCTGAAAGAGATTAGTGACTGTAAAGTGGTAGTGGGAGAGAGTGTAGCCAAACAGCATAGGATGGTGGTGTGTAGGATGACTTTGATGGTCTGTAAGACGAAGAGGTCAAAGATAGAGATAGAGAAGAAAACCAAGTGGTGGAAGCTGAAAAAGGAGGAATGTTGTGAGGAATTTAGACAGAAGTTGAGGCAGGCTCTGGGTGGTCAGGTAGTGCTGCCAGATGACTGGGAAACTACAGCAGAAGTGATCAGGGAGAAAGGTGCTGGGTGTGTCATCTGGAAGGAGGAAAGAAGATAAGGAGACTTGGTGGTGGAATGAGGAAGTTCAGGATAGTATCCAGAGGAAGAGGTTAGCCAAGAAGAAGTGGGACATGGACAGGACTGAAGAGAATAGACAGGAATACAAGGAGTTACAGCGCAGAGTGAAGAGGGAGGTGTCTAAGGCCAAGCAGAAGGCATATGAAGAGTTGTACACTAGGTTAGACACTAGAGAAGGAGAGAAGGACTTGTACAGGTTAGCTAGGCAGAGGGATCGAGATGGGAAGGATGTGCAGCAAGTTAGAGTTATTAAGGATAGAGATGGAAGGGTGCTCACAAGTGAGGAGAGTGTACAGAGGAGATGGAAGGAGTACTTTGAGGAGCTGATGAATGAGGAAAATGAGAGGGAAAAAAGGGTAGAAGGGGTGAACTCTGTGGAACAGAAAGTAGATAAGATTAGAAAGGATGAAGTCAGGAAGGCTTTGAAGAGGATGAAAAGTGGAAAGGCAGTTGGTCCTGATGACATCCCGGTGGAGGTCTGGAAGTGTCTGGGAGAGGCAGCAGTGGAATTTTTAACTAGTTTGTTCAACAGGGTTTTAGAGAGTGAGAGGATGCCTGAGGAATGGAGAAGAAGTGTGTTAGTGCCGATCTTTAAGAATAAGGGTGACGTGCAGAGTTGCAGTAACTATAGGGGGATAAAGTTGATGAGCCATACAATGAAGCTATGGGAAAGAGTAGTGGAAGCTAGGTTAAGGAAGGTAGTGGAAATTTGTGAGCAGCAGTATGGCTTCATGCCCAGAAAGAGCACAACAGGTGCAATTTTTGCTCTGAGAATTTTGATGGAGAAGTATAGGGATGGTCAGAGGGAGTTGCACTGTGTGTTTGTAGACTTGGAGAAAGCGTGTGACAGGGTGCCAAGAGAAGAGCTGTGGTACTGTATGAGGAAGTCAGGAGTAGTGGAGAAGTATGTCAGAGTGGTGCAGGACATGTATGAGAGGAGCAGGACAGTGGTGAGGTGTGCTGTAGGTCAGACAGAGGAGTTCAAAGTGGAGGTGGGACTGCATCAGGGATCGGCTCTGAGCCCCTTCCTGTTTGCTATAGTGATGGACCAGTTGTCAGAGGAGGTCAGACAGGAGTCTCCTTGGACAATGATGTTTGCAGATGACATTGTGATCTGTAGTGAGAGCAGGGAGCAGGTGGAGGAAAACCTGGAGAGATGGAGGTTTGCGCTGGAGAGAAGAGGAATGAAAGTCAGTGGTAGTAAGACTGAGTACATGTGTGTGAATGAAAGGGAGGGAAGTGGAACAGTAAGGTTACAGGGTGAAGAGGTGAAGAAGGTACAGGAGTTTAAGTACTTGGGGTCAACAGTCCAGAGTAATGGAGAGTGTGGGAAAGAGGTAAAGAAGCGAGTGCAGGCAGGTTGGAATGGGTGGAGAAAGGTGTGGGGAGTTCTGTGTGAGAGGAAAATATCAGCGAGAATCAAGGGGAAGGTGTACAGGACAGTGGTGAGACCCGGGCCCTGCTGTATGGTTTAGAGACAGTGTCACTGAGGAAGAGACAGGAGTCAGAGCTAGAGGTAGCAGAGTTGAAGATGTTGAGGTTCTCTTTGGGAGTGACAAGATTGGACAGGATTAGGAACAAGTACATCAGAGGGACAGCTCATGTTGGACGTTTGGGGGACAAAGTTAGGGAGGACAGATTAAGATGGTTTGGACATGTTCAGAGGAGGGACAGTGAGTATATTGGTAGGAGAATGTTGGACATGGAGCTGCCAGGCAGGAGGCAAAGAGGAAGGCCAAAGAGGAGGTATATGGATGGAATTAATGAGGATATGAAGCTAGTGGGTGCAAGTGTTGAGGATGCAGAAGATAGGGATAGGTGGAGAGAGATGATTTGCTGTGGAGACCCCTGAAGGGAAAAGCCGAAAGAAGAAGAAGAAGAAATATGTACAAAATTCCAAATTGTTCCAACTTTTTTTTAAAAACTGAAGACTATGAAATACCAATAATAAGTGTACAAAACAACGAAATAAAATAAAGTGCACAGAATACGGAAAAGCAAGGAATACCAAAGTATACAGAATACCAAAATGTACAGAGTAACATAAATCGGAAGTGCACAGGAGACCAAAATGAACGGAATATCTTTCCTCATGAAGTGTAGGAAATAAAGAAAATGTAAGAAACATGAAGTGTACGGAATACTGAAAAATACGGAATACCAAAATGTACAAGGTAATGCAAATGTGTACAAAATTCCATAGTGTTCTGTATGCAATAAAAACTAAAGACTACGGGAATACTAAGTACAAAATAATGGAAAATATGTAATAACGAAGTGAATGGAATACTAATACCAAAATGTACAAAATAACAGAATATACAAAATAAAGTGCATGGAATACCAAGTTATACGGAATACCAAAATTTTCAGAATAATGCAAATGTGTACAAAATTCCAATGTGTTCAGAATACAAAAAATTAATGACTACGGAATACTAAGTACAAAATAATGGAAAATATGTAATAACGAAGTGAATGGAATACTGAAGAGTAAGGAATACTGACTTATCCGGATACAGGATACAAAAGGTTACTGAAAACTAAAGATGGAATATGAAGTGTAAGAAAAACAAACTGTAAGAAACAGAAAGTGTACGGAATACTGTAGGGTACAAAATATATAAAATATCAGTGGAATACTGAAGTGTACAGAATATCAAAGTGTGAAAAAAATATAGAATTTTTTTTACACTTTTTACGCACGAATTCCAAATGAAAGTACACAAAATACTGAAGTGTGTGAAAGACCAGAATGTACAAAATATAAAGGTATATGGAATAACGAAGTAAACGGAATACCAGAAGTGTGGGAAATAAATTACGAAATAAAGTGTATGGAATAACAAAAAGTACGGAATAGTGAAAGTGTCCGGAATTCTGCACTCATATTATTAATTTCCTGCTAAAACGTCATTTCAGCTGCGGAAGGAAAAGCGTACGGCTTGTAAACTTCTCGTTTATTTTTTCACCTCCAGGTGAGGAGATAGCCGGAACGCCGTGATGCTGCATGACGCTCCATTGCGCAGCTAGCCCATATGACACGCTCTTGTTTATTTTTTCCTGATTATTTTTCAGTCTAAGGTTCTGGCGTGTGCGCATCCCATCAGATCATTTGTCAAATTGTCACCGAATTTACATAAAAATGTCGTTTTGCGCATGTACGAGTCTGCATCTGGCTCCCAGCTGTTACGCACATCTGGCACATTGTCCGTTACAGAGGTGCGATGATGTCGTACGTCAGTGTAGAGCAATAAGACAAAAGGGAAATGTTTAGCAGTAAAAACCGCGCAGCAGTTTTGGAGTGTTAATAATATAAAGTCAGCAAGATTGTTATTTGTAAATCTTTTTATAAAAATAATTGAATTAAAAAATTTCCTGTCTTTAATAAAACCTCATTACGAGTCCGGAATTGCGTCCAAACGCAATTAAACCCAAGCCTTGAAGGATAAAGTAAAGCTTGTTAATACGTTTCTTTACTGCACTTGCCACTATATTAAAACTAATAACACAATATCTCGTGTGCGCGTGTGTGTGTGTGTGGGTTGTGGACCTGCCAGCTTCACCAGGCATATAAAATGAAGTTTTCTCTCATTACACAGTCAAAGTCAGACTCCAGCCTCTCAGTGGGACGTCAATAACAAACAAACCGAAGTGAATAAAGATCAGATTACGGAGTTTTGGCTGCGTAGGCAAAAAAATAATAAATCAACACTTTCAGCATTGATTATGATAAACAGCAGCGAGGTGAAGGAACAGCGCTGCATCACACAAATACCTGATCCTGTGGAAACGTCTGCAACAAAAACGGCGCAACAACAAAGTCGTTTATTTTCAATAGAGGCTGATACATGAAGTGGTGGAAGAAGATGATTGAAGTGGGCGGGGCTAAAGGGATCGAGTGCAAGAATTGGAACAGGCTAAATGTATTAAACAATCGTTTAAAAGAATCTTGTAAAATTTACTGAAGCATTTGTAGAAATGAAGAGGAGCAAACGTACGGAATAATGTAGTGTATGGAATAGTGAAGCGTACGGAATAATGTAGTGTATGGAATAGTGAAGCGTACGGAATATTGAAGTGTATGGAATAGTGAAGCCTACAGAATAATGTAGTGTATGGAATAGTGAAGCGTACGGAATAATGAAGTGTATGGAATAGTGAAGCGTACAGAATAATGAAGTGTATGGAATAGTGAAGCGTACAGAATAATGAAGTGTATGGAATAGTGAAGCGTACGGAATAATGTAGTGTATGGAATAGTGAAGCGTACGGAATAATGTAGTGTATGGAATAGTGAAGCGTACGGAATAATGAAGTGTATGGAATAGTGAAGCGTACGGAATAATGTAGTGTATGGAATAGTGAAGCGTACGGAATAATGTAGTGTATGGAATAGTGAAGCGTACGGAATAATGAAGTGTATGGAATAGTGAAGCGTACAGAATAATGAAGTGTATGGAATAGTGAAGCGTACAGAATAATGAAGTGTATGGAATAGTGAAGCGTACGGAATAATGAAGTGTATGGAATAGTGAAGCGTACAGAATAATGAAGTGTATGGAATAGTGAAGCCTACAGAATAATGTAGTGTATGGAATAGTGAAGCGTACGGAATAATGTAGTGTATGGAATAGTGAAGCGTACGGAATAATGAAGTGTATGGAATAGTGAAGCGTACAGAATAATGAAGTGTATGGAATAGTGAAGCGTACGGAATAATGAAGTGTATGGAATAGTGAAGCGTACGGAATAATGAAGTGTATGGAATAGTGAAGCGTACAGAATAATGAAGTGTATGGAATAGTGAAGCGTACAGAATAATGAAGTGTATGGAATAGTGAAGCGTACGGAATAATGAAGTGTATGGAATAGTGAAGCGTACGGAATAATGAAGTGTATGGAATAGTGAAGCGTACAGAATAATGTAGTGTATGGAATAGTGAAGCGTACGGAATAATGTAGCGTATGGAATAGTGAAGTGTACGGAATAATGTAGCATATGGAATAATGTAGCGTACGGAATAATGTAGTGTATGGAATAGTGAAGCGTACAGAATAATGTAGTGTATGGAATAGTGAAGCGTACAGAATAATGAAGTGTATGGAGCAGTGAAGCGTACGGAATATTGAAGTGTATGGAATAGTGAAGCATACAGAATAATGTAGTGTATGGAATAATGTAGTGTATGGAATAATGTAGCATATGGAATAATGTAGTGTATGGAATAATATAGTGTATGGAATTGTATAGTGTATGGAATATTGAAGTATTTGTAGAAGTGAAGCGTATCATATAGTGAAGCGTGAGAAATAGAGAAGTGTGAGGATGGAATAGTGACTCATACGGAATATTGAGGTGTATGGAGAAATGAAGAGTAAAAATAAAGTGCATGGTGAAGTGTGTGTAGTAGAGTGTATTCAGTATTGAAGCCTGAATAGTGCAGCAGATTCGTTGCTGTAGTTTCCTGGGTGGGCGGGTCTTTTTAGCTGACAGAAAAGTGTACACAAGGAGAAAAAAAAAAACTGTGAAGCTTCAGCGTAATAAGCGATAAAGAGGCTGGTGAGAGGAGCAGCACAGCTTAGCGCCCTCTGCTGGCTGAGAGGAGAATTACAGCTTACAAGATTACTCATCTTCACCTATCTTATTGGATGGATCGATAGATAGATAGATGGATGGATGGATAGATGGAATGAATACAGAACAAAATATAAATGAATAGAAGGATGGACAGCAGGAAGGAAGACCTAAAGAAATGGATGGATGAATTTAGGAAAGGAAAGATGAATGAAAGAATGGATGACAGAACAGATTGAAAGTATGAAAGTAAGGATGGATGGACAGGATGAATGAATAAAAGGATGGAAGAGCAGGATGGATAAAAGGGTGGATGGAAAGACATAGCAGAAGAAAGAGTCTAGTTTGACCCAAATGTTTAAAAAAAACAAAAAAACAAAGAAATTCTCAAAATGTCATTAATAAAAATAACTTCAACGTATTAATAACAGTAATAAACCACCAGAGGCAGTCCACATGGTGCTCCTGCTGCCCTCCAGCTCTTTCCTTACATTTGATATCAATTCTTTTTCTCACTTCATTTCAGTTTGGGTGAAAAAACGAATAAAAAAACAGCAGAGCTCCACAAACACGCTTTATTTCTCCTCAGGTAACAAACACTGCTCTCTGATGGAAACTCCTTTAATTATCATCCATCACTACTGCGCTAAATATGGAGATATTTACACACTCAGAATCCGTATCTCCACCTCGGCTTCGGATTAAATCCCAAACCGGCATCTCTTTTCATTTTTCCCCCTGCTAAATCTGAGCGGAGTCTGGATCATGCTAATTGCTGGCGGTACCATGGGGCCCGAGCCATGAGCTCATTATTTTTACCTCCAGAAAGCCCTCACAAACAGCAGGCCCACAGAGGGAGTGTGTGTGTGTGTGTGTGTGTGTGTGTGTGTGTTTTTCATATTTCATATAAGTGTTAGGGAGTTCCTTTTCATTTGCACCGTAACAAGCAAGTCAAATATAGCTGCAGCTCCTTCCTCTGCTTCTTATTTCTCTTATAAAAATAAATAAACCCGGAGAAATGTTCAGAGCATCAGAGCTAGCTTAAACCTCACGGATTATTTTATATGATTTTACACTCGAGAGGCGAATCTTCACTTTAATTAGCTGCTATATTGAGACGCTGACATTTTCTTTCCTTTTTTTTTTTTTAACTCATTATTCCCTTTAACGCTGCTCCTCTGTTCCCGCTTTTTTATCTCAGAGAGCTGCGCATTTTAATTAAGCAGAGGGCAGCAGCCACATCGGCTAGCGCTTAAGGAGTCACCTATCCTCCCTACACACACACACACACACACACACACACACACACACACTTCTCCATCCTTGTACCCATCCAATTATCCACTTAAATATTCTTTCCTGCCATCCATCCATCCATCAATCAATAGAATAAAAACATTTCTAGATGAAAGAATGAATAAAAAAGGGTTTGATATACAGGATGGATGGATGGATTCCATCCAAATACCCATTGTTGTATTTATATGTTTATCCATCCATTTTTTCACGCAGCTCTCCTTCCATTATTTTTTCACCTGAACATCCATCCAAATGTATCCATTATCCTTATCCATTCTCAACCATTCACTCGTTCATCATTCCATCCAACTCTCCATCCATCTGGACATCTGAAAATCCATCCATCTCCCAACAACTCTTACATTATATATATGCATACACTGTATATACACACATTTCATCCTCTATTTTTCATCTATCCATCCATCCATCCATCCATCCATCAACTGTTCATCCATCCAGTCCTTCAAAGCACCCACCCTACTATCCATCTCTCATTATTTATCCCTTTTCTTTTCCTCTTTCCATCCACTCATCCATCCTGTTGATCTTTTCTTCCACTTTTCCATCCATCAGACTGTTTCTCTAACATTTGACTTCTATTTACATTTTTTTCTGTTGATTCATCATTCAATCCATCTTTCCAATATTTTTTCCGTCCAGTCTATCAAAGCAGCCACCCTACTATCCGTCTACATCTACTATCCATTTTCTTTTTATCCTTCTACTCATTTTCCATGTTTTCTTTTCCTCTTCCCATCCAGTCACTCACCCACCCTATCAACCTTTTCATCCACTCTTTCATCCATCAGACTGTTTCTCTGAGATTCAACCTGTCTTTATAGTTTTATCCATCTGTCTACTGATTCATCTTCCACTTTTTTCACCATCCATCCTGTTGTATCTATTCATCTAACTGCTAATTCATTCATCCTTCCTTCTCTCCAACCAACCCCTCCTCCACCCTCTCCCTCTACTCATTGATGAAATAACATCAGGAAGCAGATTCCGACTCGGAGGTGAATATCTGAGGAACTTCTGACGGTGTGTCCTGATGGTGTGCCCTTTTTCCTTGTACTCACTAGAGGACGATTGAGGACGAACCTCCAGATCCTCAGCAGCGTATATATATTTACGCAGCTGTTCTCAAGGAAAAGATACGGACATGGGGAAAACCCCCGTACTGAACGGATATGAACATTCCCAGGTTTTCAGCTGTGTGGGAAAACTATGAGAGACGGAGGAGGGAACGGCGCAGGCTGTGGGAAATGCGGAGTCTGGAAGTGACTCGGGCTGTAAATAAAATCATGTGGTTGATATCAGTGAGATGCGTCGATCCAAAAAGATAGATCTTTCACCCTGCCACGGAGAGATGGGGCTCGTACAGAGGAACCCTCCGTGACTGCAGTGATTATATCCTGCTCACTAATACGCCTCTGTAACATCAGAACGATGCTGCTGCTGCCACTGCTTTACCATGTCTGATTTAATATCTGATCCAGACGGACTGGGAGCGGCAGCGCCAACTCGGCGGGTTTTTTTGGAAGGCGAGGGAAAAAGGAGGGGGGAGAATTTGGAGGACAGTCATGTGACCAGACAGCAGCCAAGCGGAGATGCTGAATTGAGGTCGAGCTTAAAGTTTAGTGGGTCAGAGAGGCTGGCAGACGACTGGTGGAAAAAAATGTGTGTGCCAATCCAAGACAAGCTGAGATAAGGGGGGGAGGGAGGGAGGGAGGGAGGGAGGAAGGGAGGAAGGGAGGGAGAAATAAACAGAAGAGAGAGGGGAGTGAGAAACGAATCTGAGGGCAATAAAGAAAACAGTCTGATACAGATGGAAACGTGGGCGATGAAAAGAAAAAAAAACAGATTTAAAATGCTGGATGGATGGAGGAGGACTGAAACAGTGAGAACACACAGCTATATAAGGAAAAATAGATGGATAGATAGATAGATAGATAAAAATAGATAGATAGATAGATAGATAGATAGATAGATAGATAGATAGATAGATAGATAGATAGATAGATAGGGGATTGATAAGTACATGAATTCACAAATTCTACAGAGTCTTCTGTGGATAATTAAGGGTTCTTAGCGTCCTTTTTTTTTAAAAACAAAAAAACCCAGCCTGTTAAAATACTCTACCTCTGAAACTAATAAACTATAATAACATACTGTAATCTACTACATATAGTACAACACTCACATACTCCTATACACTAGAATGTCGAACACAGTATATACAATAGAATACTCTAACACACTATTGTATACTGTAACATACTACTGTACATAGTGTAACATTATAGTATATAATATCATGCTCAGAGATCCTCTAGTACACTACAATACACTATAACATACTACTGCATACAGTCTAACTCTGTAGTACTTAATGACATTCTAATGCAATATAAAATACTGTAATATACTACGGTATACTATAGTATAGTCTATAGAAGGTGATATAATATTCTAGTAGAGTATAATACAACACAATAGAGTGTAATATGCTATAACACTTTAGTATGCTGCCATATACTCCAATATACTAATATATATATATATATATATATATATATATATATATATATATATATATATATATAGAGAGAGAGAGGAGAGAGAGAGAGAGAGAGAGAGAGAGAGTAACATACAACAACACTGTAGAATGATACTGTAATGTACTATATGTATATACACCAGTATACTACTGTACATAATGTAAAATACTCCAGGTTACTGAAATATCCTGCCACATTACACCGTAATATACTGTAACAGAGTGTAGTGTATGGTATATGAATATATTTGATGCAGTCAGGTGTAATGATGTGTTTAAACTGGTGTACTGTGCTTTAACACTGCAGTGTTGCCATGTACAGTATTATTACAGATGGTTGATAATCCACATAAATGTCTGAGACCCGAGAGAACCAAGAAAGGAGGACGAGGAAGTTAAAGAGATGACGGTCTCAGAGTGGAGTGTGTGTTCAGTACAGTAGGTGTCACAGTTCTCCTACAGATCCCCACACCACACTACAACACACTACAACACACAACACTACATTACAACACACTACGACACACTACACTACATTACAACACTACACTACAACACTACATGACAACACACTACACTACATTACAACACTACATACAACACACAACCCCTACATTACAACACACTACGACACACTACACTACATTACAACACTACACTACAACACTACATGACAACACACTACACTACATTACAACACTACACTACAACACTACATGACAACACACTACACTACATTACAACACTACACTACAACACTACATGACAACACACTACACTACATTACAACACTACATGACAACACACTACACTACATTACAACACTACATTACAACACACTACAACACACAACACTACATTACAACACTACATTACAACACACTACACTACATTACAACACACTACACTACAACACACTACAACACACAACACTACATTACAACACTACATTACAACACACTACACTACATTACAACACACTACACTACAACACACAACACTACATTACAACACTATATTACAACACACTACACTACATTACAACACACTACACTACAACACACTACAACACACAACACTACATTACAACACTACATTACAACACACTACACTACAACACACAACACTACATTACAACACTACATTACAACACACTACACTACATTACAACACACTACACTACAACACAATACAACACACAACACTACACTACAACACACAACACTACATTACAACATTACAACACACTACACTACATTACAACACTACACTACAACACTACATGACAACACACTACACTACATTACAACACTACATGACAACACACTACACTACATTACAACACTACATTACAACACACTACAACACACAACACTACATTACAACACTACATTACAACACACTACACTACATTACAACACACTACACTACAACACAATACAACACACAACACTACACTACAACACACAACACTACATTACAACATTACAACACACTACACTACATTACAACACACTACAACACACTACACTACATTACAACACACTACACTACAACACTACATTACAACACACTACAACACACAACACTACATTACAACACACTACACTACAACACACAACACCACACTACACTATAACACACAACACTACATTATACTACATCACACTACAACACACAACACATTACACTATACCACACTACAACACACAACACTACATTACACAGTACCACACTACAACACACAACACTACATTACACTACACCACACTACAACACACAACACTACAGAATGTGAAAGCACTGTATGTGAAAGCAAAATGTTCCTCTGTGCATGCGAAAGCATTTTATGCGAACGAGACACCGGTTTTACGTGAGGTTGAGTACACTTCCGATAAAAGTAAAAGCATTCTATGGAAACGTGAAAGTGTTTTCCATCACTGGTGAGATCATTTCATGTGAACTGGATGTGAGGGCAATTTACGTGACTCTAGAGGCATTTGACGTGAATGCAAGAGAATGAAATGTGAATGAAAAAGCAGTTTGTGTGAATAACAGCATTTTATCTACATGTGAGCACTTTCCACGAAGGCAAGAGATTTTTGAGTTAATGTAAAATGCTTTCGCATTTATGTAAAGGCATTTTACAAGAATGCAAGAGCAGTTTATATCAACATCACTGCTCTTTCTCTGTGAAAGCCTAACACTTAAGTAAACGCAAAGGTGGTTTATGTGTTTGGGAAAGCATTTTACATGAATGTGAGAATATTTTGCATGGATATAAAAGAATGATCACAAATGCAAAAGCATTCTGTGTAAATCAAAGGCATTTCGTGTGAAAGAGAGAATTTTATTTGAATAGTAGGCTTTATGTGAAAACAAGAGCATTGTGTGAATCTGAGAGCATTTTGCATGAAAGCGAGAATATTTTGCATGGATGTAAAAGAATGATCACAAATGCAAGAGCATTCTGTGTAAATGCAAAGGCATTTCATGTGAAAGAGAGAACATATTACATGAAAACGAGAGCATTTTACACCAAAGGCGAGAGCATTTTACATGAAAGCGAGAGCATTTTACCTGAAAGTGAGAGTATTCTACACGAATGCAAGAGCATTTTACATGAACGCGAGAGCATTTTACAAGAAAGAGAGAGCATTTTACACAAAATCGAGAGCATTTTGTTTGAATGAGAGTGTTTTTAATGTAAAAACAAGAGCATTGTGTGAATCTGATAGCATTTTACATGAAAGCGAGAGCATTTTACAAGAAAGCGAGAGCATTTTACACAAAAGCAATAGCATTTTGTTTGAATGAGGGTGTTTTTAATGTAAAAACAAGAGCATTGTGTGAATCTGAGAGCATTTTATGGGAATGTAAGATGGATATACATTATACGGGAAACTGAGAAAGTGAGAACATTTTCCATACAACGTGAGAGTAATTTACATGAACAGTTAAAACGTTTACTTAAAGCCGTTTAAATGGCCCATTTCTACTAGTGATATGTTTTTAGACAGAAGCTATAAAACACTCCTGTGGTGTAAACACGCTAACCTCAGCTACGTGGCAGATAAACCTTTAGCTGGTGACTACGTTCTGAAGTTAGACAGGTTTTCCCCTGGTTTTCAGGGAGGAATGATCTCAGGAGACAGCCATTAAGTGAGACATGTTTGCTAGAATCTGATGCCGACATTAGCGCATGCTTCAGTGGAAAAACCCTCTGGAGAGCAGCGGACGAACGCAACTTACAGGTCTTTAAACGTCCGAGTGGGCTCCTGCTGGGCGAGTAATCTATAGTGACCCCTGACCTCACAGTGGTGGGCTTCATCTCTTTCCAGCCTTCAGTCTTCACAGTCTGACAGACAGAGAGAGAAAACAGGAAGCTCTAAATATAGAAACAGGAAATAGGAGGCACTTTTCACAACGCAGAAACATTAACACAAACCAGCTGAGGAAGCATATTGGTTTAATAGTGCACTTTTTCACAGGTACACAAAAGAGGTACACAAAACAGTCGGATAAACATAGCAAGACTTGGGGGAAAAAAAAGTTACTCAGAAATTAGTGAAGCATCTTCAGAGAGACGGGTTTCTAAACACAGACAGATCACCAAACATGATTCAACAGCTTTCCCTTGTACACACAGGCTCTGACTCAGGACTGTACACAAACTCCTTTCATTCCAGGGTTTTGTTTTAATCATGGAGACAAAGAGACAATCACCAAGTCAGGATGCGCTGTGTGAAGTCACCTCACCAGAGGAGGACAGATTGGTAGACTTCAAGCTGGTTATTAGTGGCAAAATTTAGGTACAAAAAGTCTCAGGTTCAGGATCCAAAAAGCACTAAGTAAAAAAAATCTAAATTCCCATCAGGAATTGTTACAGATTCATGACACTTATTATGGAAATTGCAGTTTGACATCTGTAGATGGAGAAAATTCGCAGATTCAGCTCTACATTCAGAGCAAATTCCTGACCACACCTTTCCTTAGGAAAATTTGTAGATTCCTTCCTGGATATGAAACAAATTCCGGCCTAGCTGCTAATTCAAAAATTCCTCTCAAATTCAGAAGTAAATTAGTGAATACAAAATTCTAAATACTAACTTCCCTCTGGATAATAATGCCAAGCGATGGTCTTGATGCTGAACAAATTCCCAAATTCAGGTCTAGGCACCTCACAAATTCCTTAATTTCCTGCACACTCATATAACACAATCCCAAATTCAGGACTAGACTAACCCCATGTACGTTTCCAGCATGTAGCAGACACCCATTATCCAGAGAGACTTCCCAAGATTCCCAGATTATTGGCACTCCTTGCCCTGATTCCTAGTCCCAAATTTAGGAATAGACTCAACAAAATTCCAAACTACCTGGATGCCTTACAAATTCAGAAGCAGAAATGAGACAAATGGGAATTATGGCCAGATTCTCAATAGCCGAATAGATTTAGTCTGTGGGTTGGTCAATTAATTAATTAAGAAATGAATAGTCTGGGGGCGGAGTCTGAGGCACGTTGATTGTTTTATAAATTTGGATTTCAGGACCATCACAAAACTGTTTCGCTTCCTGTCCTTAGAAGCATCACACTTTTCTTAAAGAATGTGAGACGCATCAGATAATCAATCAGCCGGAGGGAAATGAGAGAGACATGAAACTGTCACACACACACACACACACAGCCCAACAGCTGACACACTCCTGAGACAGCGAGGAGGCGGAGTCCATGAGTGTGTCATTGTTCTGTCTGAGAAAGGAAAGCAAAGGCGAGGTGATAAACAGGATGTTTGGCTAGATTTCAGTTTCAGCAGCTGAAAAACGTTCTCACCTTCAGATCAGAGAGAGAGAGAGAGAGAGAGCAGAGAGAGAGAGAGAGAGAGAGAGAGAGAGAGAGAGGGAGAGAAGGAGAGAGAGGGAGAGAGAGAAATAAAAATGACGCTGGCTTTTGTGGAGGTTTAAATAGGCGTCTGAACCCAGGGATTAAATAAAAACCTGTGGAACAGAACGTTAATCAC
>JAUCMX010000003.1:32680364-32682864 GCA_033459395.1 Hemibagrus guttatus
TTTTTAGTTCAGATTTTTTTTTTGTATTAATTTTTTGACTGAAGTATTTTTTCCTTTTGGTCCACAGATACCAGGATCCAAACGTTGATGCTGGAGTGAACTGACTTTACACCCTGTGTGTCTGATAAACGCTAAACACTGCACTAGCGTCAAAGCTCCAGCGTTAAGCTAAAGGCTTTTCCTCCTCCAGCAGACGTGTGGCGACTGATCCGCTGCGTTTGGAATAAAGAGCTGATTGTGTGTGTGAGTGTGTGTCAGAATTAATCAGGAATAATTAGTGTGTGTGGTTAGAGGTCATTTAGTGTGTGTGCGTGTGTGATTTCAGCAAGTTCACAAGTTGAAATCTGGCTGTAATTTGAGGCGGTATTTTGAGGAAAAAGTCTCTCCCTCCCTTCCTCCTGTTGTTCTTGATGAAACTGGGATTAGCGTGTTGTTTTAAACTCACTCGAGACACCACATTTGATTTCATTTCTCCATGAAGGCTTTAAATGCTAGCGTGTGTTATTAGTGTTAACGGAATTCTGTCCAGAACACACACACACACACACACACACAAATGTAATGGTCTGATTAGCAGTCGTAGAAGGGTTCATGCTAGCTCAGCACACAGCCGCTAAGACTGATGTCTGGTGTAAAAGCACACTGACATTAATGCTAACGTAACAAAAAAAATGTAACATCAGACTTGTAGTATATATTATATTAAGTATATATTATATTAAGTATATATTATACTTTTATATTTAAATATTACACAAAAACACTTTCTTTAATAATATATTTAAAAAAACAGTTTTTCAATCATTTATTTTTATAATTATTTTTAGACAAATAATTATTTAATATTAAAAGAAAAATGCAAAATATTTATTATGTAAAATAAGAAATATATTAACTATTAAATAAACGTTCATTATTTTTAAAAAGATTCATTCATTTCAGCAACATACATATATTTTGAAACTTATTTAAATAATAAATAAAATTTTGGAATAATCATTTAACATAATGTCATTAAATGAATTATTTTACATGAAGTAATAATTTAAATAATTACATTTTTTGTAAATAAATAAATAAATGGCTCTCTGTCCTGATCCTGACAGATGAGGTCAAAGGTCAGCGTTTCACAAAGCAAAATAAAAAAAAATCAAAATCATGACTATTTGTTTTCTTGCCCTGTTTCCCATGAGCCTCTGCTCCACATCAGAGACCTAGAACAGGTCCTCCAGCAGGATGCGACGTGCAAGCTGACCTCCACGTGACCTCGAGGATTCCATCAGGAGGCTCTTCACGCTGAAACACACTTCCCACATTTCCCCTCATTCCTCATGCATTACTGAGCGAGTGTTAGCGTTCCCGAGGCCGAGTTACTGTGAGAAACTTTTCACATCTGAAAGTTGAAAGAGCTGTCACTGTTAGCTACAGCGCGGAAGTCTACACTACAGCGCGGAACTGTTACACTACAGCGCGGAACTCTTTACTACAGCGCGGAACTCTTTACTACAGCGCGGAACTCTTAACTACAGCGCGGAACTCTACACTACAGCGCGGAACTCTTTACTACAGCGCGGAACTGTACACTACAGCGCGGAACTCTACTACAGCGCGGAACTCTTTACTACAGCGCGGAAGTCTACACTACAGCGCGGAACTCTTTACTACAGCGCGGAACTCTTTACTACAGCGCGGAACTCTTACTACAGCGCGGAACTCTTTACTACAGCGCGGAACTCTTTACTACAGCGCGGAAGTCTACACTACAGCGCGGAACTCTTTACTACAGCGCGGAACTGTACACTACAGCGCGGAACTCTACACTACAGCGCGGAACTCTTTACTACAGGGCCCCCCGGGGAAATCTTTACTACAGCGCGGAAGTCTACACTACAGCGCGGAACTCTTTACTACAGCGCGGAACTGTACACTACAGCGCGGAAGTCTACACTACAGCGCGGAACCTTTTTTTAAATACAGCGCGGAACTCTTTACTACAGCGCGGAAGTCTACACTACAGCGCGGAACTCTTTACTACAGCGCGGAACTCTTTACTACAGCGCGGAAGTCTACACTACAGCGCGGAACTCTTTACTACAGCGCGGAACTCTTTACTACAGCGCGGAAGTCTACACTACAGCGCGGAACTCTTTACTACAGCGCGGAACTCTTTACTACAGCGCGGAAGTCTACACTACAGCGCGGAACTCTTTACTACAGCGCGGAACTCTTTACTACAGCGCGGAAGTCTACACTACAGCGCGGAACTCTTTACTACAGCGCGGAACTGTTACTACAGCGCGGAACTCTACACTACAGCGCGGAACTCTTTACTACAGCGCGGAACTCTACACTACAGCGCGGAACTCTACACTACAGCGCGGAACTCTTTACTACAGCGCGGAAGTCTACACTACAGCGCGGAACTCTTTACTACAGCGCGGAACTGCTACACTACAGCGCGGAACTCTACACTACAGCGCGGAACTCTTTACTACAGCGC
>JAUCMX010000003.1:32687864-32725364 GCA_033459395.1 Hemibagrus guttatus
TATTTATTTTTATTTTTTTTATAAGAAGGTATGTTTAGAATTTAAATGCCCCCCCACCCCCACCCCCACCACCACCCCCCACCCCCACCCCCACACCCACACACACACACACACACCCCTCTCACAACCCCATACAAATTTCTCTTTACCCCATCGGCCCTCTGTCCAAATGTAATTTATAAGAAATCATAATATTTTTGTTTTGTAAAGAAATTAACCAGCTTCACTTAAAAAAATACAAAACATTTACTTTGTTGGAAAAAAAACAAAAAGCCTTAATTTTTTTACCACATTAATCCCCATACTTTATTATATGATGGTTTGTACAACAACGCCTCCTTTACTGAGACTGACACACAGAGGACACGCCTCCTTTACTGAGACTGACACACAGAGGACACACCTCCTTTCCCCCTGAGGAAAAAACCGACACACTGAGGACACACCTCCTTCACTGAGACTGACACACTGAGGACACACCTTCACTGAGACTGACACACAGAGGACACACCTCCTTCACTGAGACCGACACACAGAGGACACACCTTCAGTGAGACCGAAACACAGAGGACACGCCTCCTTCACTGAGACAGACACACAGAGGACACACCTCCTTCACTGAGACCGACACACAGAGGACACACCTCCTTCACTGAGACCGACACACAGAGGACACACCTTCACTGAGACCGACACACAGAGGACACACCTCCACTGAGACCGACACACAGAGGACACGCCTCCTTCACTGAGACCGACACACAAAGGACACACCTTCACTGAGACCGACACACAGAGGACACACCTTCACTGAGACCGACACACAGAGGACACACCTCCTTCACTGAGACCGACACACAGAGGACACACCTTCAGTGAGACCGAAACACAGAGGACACACCTCTTTCACTGAGACTGACACACAGAGAACACACCTCCTTCACTGAGACCGACACACAGAGGACACACCTTCAGTGAGACCGAAACACAGAGGACACACCTCCTTCACTGAGACCGACACACAGAGGACACGCCTCCTTCACTGAGACCGACACACAGAGGACACACCTCCTTCACTGAGACCAACACACAGAAGACACACCTTCACTGAGACCGACACACAGAGGACACACCTCCACTTAGACCGACACACAGAGGACACGCCTCCTTCACTGAGACCGACACACAAAGGACACACCTTCACTGAGACCGACACACAGAGGACACACCTTCACTGAGACCGACACACAGAGGACACACCTCTTTCACTGAGACTGACACACAGAGGACACTCCTTCACTGAGACTGACACACAGAGGACACTCCTTCACTGAGACTGACACACAGAGGACACGCCTTCACTGAGACTGACACACAGAGGACACACCTTCACTGAGACTGACACACAGAGGACACACCTTCACTGAGACTGACACACTGAGGACACACCTTCAGTGAGACCGACACACAGAGGACACGCCTTCAGTGAGACCGACACACAGAGGACACGCCCCCTTTACTGAGACCGACACACAGAGGACACACCTCCTTCACTGAGACTGACACACAGAGGACACACCTCTTTCACTGAGACTGACACACAGAGGACACACCTCCTTCACTGTGACTGACACACAGAGGACACACCTCCTTCACTGAGACTGACACACAGAGGACACGCCTTCACTGAGACCGACACACAGAGGACACACCTCCTTCACTGAGACTGACACACAGAGGACACACCTCCTTCACTGTGACTGACACACAGAGGACACACCTCCTTCACTGTGACTGACACACAGAGGACACACCTCCTTCACTGAGACTGACACACAGAGGACACGCCTTCACTGAGACCAACACACAGAGGACACACCTCCTTCACTGTGACTGACACACAGAGGACACGCCTCCTTCACTGTGACTGACACACAGAGGACACGCCTCCTTCACTAGCTCTTCACTTCATATTGCATATTTTACTGAAGGGATGTGGTGTGTCTGTGTGTGTGTGTGTGTGTCTGTGTGTGTGTGTGTGTGTGTGTGTAAAAATTAAAATAAAATTGAGTGACTGTTCCACAGCGACGAAAATTACGAAAAAAAACCATCAGCAGATTGAAATCCCACTCGTCTGACAGAACAGATGGGTTGACCCTAACCCTGGTCATTAATCGTCACCTGAAGTCATCGTGTTGGAGATAAAATTTTACAAATCTATTTTTATTTACAAATCTTAAACACATCGTATCAGTGTGTAACAAAATAAACAACAAACACAACGCTAATAAACCCGCTGCCTCCTAACCCCCTCAGAGTGTTTTTGGGGATCCTCCTGGTCTGTAGCAGACACCCCCTGTACCCCCCGTCCCACACACACACACACACACACACACGTCCCCCTCCTCCTCGTGTATTTTGGAGGCATCTGTGAGCTGAATACTAATGAGCGTTCTTTTTTGGGAGATTGATTTCCATTTGAAACCAGGACGAGGGGTCTCTCTCTCTCTCTCTCTCTCTCTCTCTCTCTCTCTCTCCATCCCTCCTTCTCTCTCCCTCTCCTTCCCACTCTCTCACTCTCTGTCTCTCTCTCACTTTCTGTCTCTCCCTCTCCTTCCTTCTCTCTCTCTCTCTCTCTCTCACTTTGTCTCTCTCTCTCCTTCCTTCCCTCTCCTTCCCTCTCTCTCTCTCTCTCTGTGTATCTCCACCCCTCGTTTCTTTTTGTTCAGCACTAGCCCACCATCACAGCGACGCCTCACTTCTGATTTCTACCTGCACTTTACGTTTGTGAGGTGTTTCGCTACACACACGCTAACAAAGTAACATCATGAAGCATTATTGTTTGTCTCCATTTTAGGGGCGGAGTCTCTGCCCTGTGTGTATTTTTTCTTCCTTTTTTTTTTTTTTGGAGAATAGGTTCTGGTTACGAATGTGACCAAAAGTTTCCGAACAAAACTTTTACTTCCACTGAGCAGATTGTGTATCTCACAAACCTGCAGCCATGTCACTGAACAAACACTATTTTTTTTTTTTTAATTACTTTGAAAACATTAGATATTTCGTTAGCAAAAATAAATTCTGCGATATTTGTATTTCACATCTACAAAAAATACTTATTTTTTAAAATTTATTTTATTACTTTGATTTTTTTAAATATTCTAAAATTTAGATTTTTTATTTTTAATTCTAATAATAATTACTGTTAAACTGTTAAAATATTACGTAATTTTTAAAATTAAATTTTGTTTTAAAATTTAAAGATTCAGTACTAAATTTCTAAAAAGTACTAAAAAATCAGCAGAAAATCAGTAGCATCTATTCAGGAATAAAAGTGCAAATCTTCACCATCATCATCATCATCATCATCATCATAACAACAGATCAAAATTGTCCATTATTCCTTTATCTTCATTCTTTTTTGAAGTAGAGTATAATCTCTGTTATGCCTACGTGTTAAGGACGTACCTGGCAACCGAGTGAGAACTAAATTCTGTTCACCGTTTAGGGCTTAAAAAACAAAACAAAAAAAAACAACAACAAAAACCGTTAAAGTCTGAGTTACAGAGCAAAAGATCCAAGATCTGCACTTCAGTGGCGCCAGATAATGAAATAATAACCACACACACACACACACACATGCACACACGCACACCCCCCCCGCATACGTTAAATCCCAGCTGGGAAAATGCTGACTCGTGCTCTGACTCGAGTCTGTTTTCCACAACATGCCGTTATTTTTTTTATTTTGTTTTATTTTGTTTTCTCCAGCGACACCGATTATTGTTTTTCCCAATTAAAATTGATCCATTTATAAAAACTTCATTTTCACACGATGAGTCTGATTTATTTATTTTTACCCCTGATGCATGGGTGACAATTAGAAAAAATTAATTAAAAAACTGTTAGAGATGAGACAAAAAAATCCAATGGTGGAAAAAAAAAAAAAATCACAGAAAAGAAAAACAGCACAGTAATTTTTTTAACAATCAAAAATTTTTTTATAAAAATGTCATTTTTAATATATTACTTTTTATAATAAAGCAGCGTCCGTTGAACTGGATGCAAAAACATTTTGTTTAAAATAAAATTCCTTAACCCCCCCGCCCTGAAGGGTGCACAAACTTTTGCACAGGACTGAATCTGCAGCTTTTCGCGTGCAGCAGATGCTGACACACGTCATTCTGGCAGAACTCTCTCTCTCTCTCTCTTTTCCCTTGCAGTCTTTCTTTTCCTCAAACCCTCTTTTTGGCTTTGAGTGTGAGGATCAGTGAGGTGAAATGAAAAGGATGGCAGAAACACTGACATTTCCCAAAAGCTAATGCTAATATCTCTCTCTCTCTCTCTCTCTCTCTCTCTCTCTAAAGCCCCCAGGCCACGAGAGAGTCATTCGTTTTTCCTCACTCTTGTTTGGTCTCGCTGCTCTTTAAGGAAGGAGACGACACCAGACACCGTTCTTCCTCCTCTGCCGCGTCTCCAGTCGAGACTAGCCTGTTTCCAAGCAGCGATGAAAGCAGCGTGGGGCTCTGGGCTAATAACGCCAGAGCCGTGGATCTTAGCGCCAGCTAACGATTAGCACACGGAGCAGAAAAGCAGAGTTAAGAGAGGAGAGATCAAACAGGAGGGAAAGAAAATGGAAGCACCACGAGGGCCACTTTGCTGTTTGAACGCTTTAGCCAGGAATAACAATCCATAATTCATGAGCCTCCGTCTAGCCCACAGACACACAGCCAACGTCGCATTTATTATTCATCGCATACACCTCACGTGTCGAGCTTTCAAACTAATGGATTGCAAGTGCAAAGGGTTTTGAAGTTTTCCGGTGTTACGCGCATCAAGGGCGATCTCGCGCCGTTTTGCCAGGTGGAAACGGAAGAGGTGAAAACGGCGGATGAAATTAGCGGGTGGTTTCGGCGTCAGGAGGAAAACGTAAACCATTTTTATCCCAAACTTTTTACAACGAGCCACATGACAAGGCAAAATAAAATGTGATGAGGAATGAAGGGATCCTTCATGTGCATGAGTCATGTTAGTCGGCTAGCACACACACACACACACACACACACACACACACACACACACACACACACACAGAGAGGGAGAGAACGTGGGAGAATTCCACACTGAGGTCATGCACCTCAAATAAACCCAAGCAAATGAGAAAGGCCTTTGATATCAAGCTCAGAACTACTTTTATTTCTCCAAGCACACTTGGCCCGAAGGTCAGAAAACGCTTGCTTGTGCACGTCATCCGTACCGGTCCGCACTGACCTTCAAACATGTATCAGTCTCTGATCTGGTGTGTTTTTGCATCTTTCTTTGCTGAATAGAACACATGCTAGAATGGAGCTTATTATGTATTATTAGACTTGTTATAGTTCACTACAGATGCTATTATCCTACAGGTATCAGTACAGGCTTTATAGTGCACTACAGGGATTAGTACAGGCTTTATAGTGCACTACAGGGATTAGTACATTCTTTATAGCGCACTACAGGGATTAGTACATTCTTTATAGCTCACTACAGGGATTAGTACATTCTTTATAGCTCACTACAGGGATTAGTACATTCTTTATAGTGCACTACAGGGATTAGTACATTCTTTATAGCGCACTACAGGGATTAGTACATTCTTTATAGCTCACTACAGGGATTAGTACAGGCTTTATAACACACTACAGGTATTAGCACAGGCTTTATAGCGCACTACAGTGTTTAGCACAGGCTTTATAGCACACTACAGGATTAGCACACACTTTATAGTGCACTACAGGGATTATTGCAGCCTCTATAGTGCACTACAGGGATTAGTACACACTGTATAGTGCACACTTATAGTGCACTACAGGGGTTATTAAAGGCTATATAGTGCAATACAAGGAGTATTGCAGCCTTTATAGTGCACTACAGGGATTAGTACAGGCTTTATAGTGCACTACAGAGATTATTAAAGGCTATATAGTGCAATACAAGGAGTATTGCAGCCTTTATAGTGCACTACAGGGATTAGTACACACGGTATAGTGCACTGCAGGGATTATTACAGGCTTTATAGTGAGTTTCAGGGATTAGTATACACTTTATAGTGCACTACAGGGATTATTAAAGGCTTTATGGTGCACTACAGTGATTACTGCACACTTTATAGTGCACTACAGGGATTAGTACAGGCTTTATAGTGCACTACAGGGATTATTAAAGGCTTCCTTCAACAGTTCTAAGAGGAACGAAGCCACAGCTGATGTTGGTTGCAACTCCTGAATGTGGCACTGGAGCATTGAACAGGTTGATTTCAGTGCTGAAGAGCAGCAGAGAGGGGGCAGTGACAGCTCGCTTTTAATATATAAACATATCCGACAGTTTATTAGAACATTAAGGAAATTCCCTGATCTGTTCGGTCCCTCATTCTCACTCTGCACCAGCGGACTGCTGTCATTACCTCACTGATATTTCTTAAATAATGCACTATCATAAAATTGAATAAAACCTACAGCACACACAAAAGTCATTACACGTTATAAAGAGTATATTACACTACCCAGCCTACAATGAGGCCTATAATGAGGCCTATAATACCCTAGAAGGTGTCATGTACAGTATCTCGTGTACAGTAAGGCTTAACAAGTCATGTAGTAGACTATAAGGCATTCAAATGGTCATTATAATGCATAATGAGTACATGCTCTCACAATCACACTTACGTGGCTTGTGCTCCTGAGTGTATAACTGTATATGACCCACAGCTCATACAGTAAATCACTAAACAAAGTATATTATGGTAAATCCTGCCCTCCTGCTGCCTGTATGATGCAACCAGACGTCTTGTACCCGGGTCACATGTCATATTACAGGAATGGTGTATGAATGAGTTCATGATGGGAACAGGTTTGGATTGACCAGTTTTCCGTAATGATTATTCTAGAAGCGTACGCTGCCGAGATCAGGTTCGGCCTGTCTGACGTGATGGACGGGTCGAGACAGAAAAAACACGGATAAACGGCACCGAGTACTTACATAAACACCTGCACGGGGGTCCTGTCCCCTTTAACCAAACTGTTTTAATTTAATGGACCTGTTAGCACACAATCATCACCACATACCATTCTGCTGAGCTGCATGGAGTCAAAACTATTTCCACGGGCAAATGAACTGCTGCTTAAAAACAAAACAAAAGACTTCTGCCTATCAGTAGAGATCATTATACAGTGACGAAACACTTTCAATTCCTTACGTAAGAAAAAAACAAGGTAATCAGCTACATTCAGCAAGCCAAAAGATTTTAACTTAACGACACTAACTGAAAAAAAGTAAAAAAAAAAAAAAATAATAATAATAATAATGCAAATCACGTAGCTATGTGTGGTTAAATTGCGTTTTGATATATAAGAAAGCAATGCAAAACAGGTCGCCATGACAACCCTGCAGGAGGAAGGTGTGCATTGGGTTATGTAATACAGTAAAGCTACGTTCATTATTAATCACGGCAGCCATTACGCTGATTACAGTCTTCATCTCCATGTTCCTGCAGCATCACGTTCGCCGTCTCGGTATCAGACCGAGGTTTCACGGCTCATTTACGGTTTAGTGCGACGGATCAAGGCGAAGGGGTTTGGAACGGTGCCTTCCTCCGAGACACAATCGGTCCAACCCCGCCGGTCTCACAGGACATGTTCAGGCACAGGTTGAGAAGAAACTGGTTTTGCGCCTACGCTGCCTCCCAAAAAGGTCTTTCCCTGTGACCTCAGCATGAACTTCTCCTGGAGAGCGCTTTACTGCTAGCACAAAACAGACATGCAGCTACAGCTCTGGATCACTTCTTTTTTCCAGCCATGGTTAGCAAAAGCCGCAGGGCTCCTTGTGGCTTAAAGGAGAGTTTTCTCCCAAAACCACCCACGATAAAGTTAACCCCAGGGTTTCTAGCTCTGACCTCGGATTTGTGCTCGGCCTCCTGTCTAGAACACGTGGATCTGAGTTTATCTTCTAACCTCCTGATTTATGAGCGACTCCACACACCCAAACCTGTTAAATCTTGTACACAAACACACACACACACACTTGTTGTTCTGCAAGTCTTCACAAGAAACTTTTCAACTAGTTACATCACATACCTGCTCTGAGTCGATCTGTAAAAATAAAAAAATAAAAAAATAAAAGTAAATAAATAAATTTAGAATTAATGTAATATAATACATTTTATTAATAAAAATAATTACAAATATAACATCCATAAAATAAAAAAAAATATTATGCTACAGTGCGGGATTCTGATTGGTCACAAGGTGTGCAAGTGCGTTTTATTATTTTTTTTTTTTTATTTGTCTCCAGTATCAGCGCTGTGTAACAGTCAAGATGTAGAAAAGACATTTTTTTCCTCATCAACGTCAAGACAGAGAGGAAAATAAATAAATACATTTGGAAACTGATTGCGTTATTCAGCTACACATGATTTAAAGTGTCGGTATTTAGCCGTGATGGTTTTTTTCTTTAAAGTTTTTACTTTGGAAGGAGTCACCTCCATATGAGCCTCACTGAAGGAGCTGTAGCGCTAAAGCAGCTCGTCTGATGGGACACGCCGTCACGGCAAAACAAGACCAAAACAGCTGGAGGGCAGGAAGCACCTAAAGTCAGTTCATTATCTGCCCTTTGTGATAGCATCAATAACGCAGCCACATTAGCTGTGCTTTATGAGCCAAACACCACTCCCTGTCGTTTCTGTCTGGGCTGGACAGTCATGTAATAACCAGCTTCCAGCACTCTCCGTCCCTCACAGAAAACCTCTCAGGATTATTTCTCTCCCAGGCCGGACTGGGCCGGGTCGCTCCGGAGGCAGACGGAGATGCTTCTGCAGGATCTTTAATAGCTGCAGGGCGTCGTAAAGAGCTCCGTTTTCGGCTTTCTGATTGCTAGGTGTCGTCACAGGCTGAAGAAAAGTTCGACAGCTCCACCAAAAACAGTGCGCTGGCACGGCTACACACTAAACACGGACTTCTCTTTGCTAGCACGGACAATCATGGTTACTAGCCTTGTCACTAATTTCTTCTGAAACGTAAACATTCACACCACAGAATATCAAAAACAAGATATCTATACATTTAGCTTATGTACAATATTGCTATTAATATTGCTAATATTCATCTGAATGAAAACATAAAACCAATTAGAGCATGTTTGCTAGCCAGGTTAGCTTAAAAACTGCAACCATTTCTAAACAAAAACTTGAAAATACTCTCCTAAATCTGGTCAGGTTTGCTCATGTTAAGCTTCAGCAGTAAAAATGATGAAATTTATAAAGAGGATTTTTAAATCTCTTCAGAAATCATGTCAAGCTAGCTCATGTTGGTTAAGTGGGTGGTGCTACTAGTGCAAATTATGAAAAAATCCTGTCAGGTTTTCATGTTAGCTGGCTGGCTAGAGTGATTATGTTTATGATTAGATTGTGAGCTAGTGTTAGCTTCTGTTAGCTTATTATCCATGCACATGGCATCAGCTCTGCACAAGAAAGACTCAGGCTGATGCATTTGGTAACGTATTCTAACAGGTGATAACTTTGCATTGCGTAAAAGGTAAAAGTAAGTAGCTTTCTAAAAATCCTGCTGCGGTAATTACGACTATGCTAGAAAAATTACGTAACCAATGCTATGACTCGACTTTTGAAAACATTCAACGGTATGTAACCTTGAAGCCTCGGCTAAATTGTTTCATCCGGAGAAAATTAAAAACAAAAAGAAAAATCCTCTCAGAAATCCTGTCAGATCACCTCATGTTGGCTAGCGGGCTTGTGTTACAAAGATACTTTACATTTCTCTCAGAAATCCTGTCAGATCAGCTCATATCAGCTAGCTGGTTAACACCAGAAGCAAAAGATTAGCTTCAACAGTGAAATTCAACTGATTAAGTTCATTCGATTAAGTTAGCTCATGTTATAACCAAGTTCCTGTCAGAAACCCTGTCAAGATTGGCTTGTCTTAGCTAGCAAGTCAGTATTAGCGGGACAAACGATGAACACAACTTCTCTCAGAAATCCTGTCAGGTTAGCACATGTAGGCTGGCTAGCTGGTATAAATGATAAACAAATAAGCTTAAGTTTAATAATAAGTTAGCTACTAGGAATTTATAAATAATTATTTATAAATTATATCAGCTGACTGGTTAGCATTAGCAGTGAAAATTTTCTCTCCATGTTTACTTCATGACAGTCCAAAATCCTTTGGAGTGTAAACCTCACCGTGTACTTGCTCAGCATGTAGAATGTAAACGTAAACACACACACACCCCAGCACTCTGACTCATACTCTCCCTCTCTTTATTTACCTCACAGTTTCACTCAGTGACTCAGGATGAATCTTCCTCCTCCTCGTCCTCCTCCTCGCTGCTGTTTCCTCAACGAGTCCCGACGTGAACATCGTGATCAATCACACGGTTCTTTAAGCTTGGTTACATAACCACCAGCTTCTTGTAGGGTTCTTTTGTCACAGGCCTCAGAGAGATGTTACTCATCTTGATCAAGTTGCAGAAAACACCCACTGATGGTTTTCACCTGTCAAGATGAAAAAGGGAAAAAAAGGGGTTTTGGAGTGACCTTTGACCTTAGGCAGATGTTCAGTGACGTGACACAAACATGCTGATGTATCAGCTTCCTATCAATCAACAAACATTAAAAAAAAAAAAAAAAAAAAAAAAAAAAAAAAAAAAAAAAACAACACTGTATATGGAGGCGGCCATTTTGGCCAACCAGAAGCACATGTAGGTATGACTACTCCCCTTCACCTTTGGCTTCGCCTCCATATTTTAGCAACCTCGCCTTGTAATTTCGATGTTCTATTTGATAGTTAAATTAATCAATCAAAATGGCTATTCAAATGTAGCTAGCTAACTGATTAAGCTAGCTAACACTTGAATGGTAAACTCTTAGTTATCTAGCGGTCACTTAGCACTTATTAACTTCCTAATGACCATCACCATGTTAAACTCTGCTCTAGTCAAGAGTTTAACCTATCCTGAAGAAATTTTAGCTAACACTTTATGGTGGCTGATCAAATCCTAGCTAGCTAGTGAACACCGCACTGCTGTTGTTAAAATCTTAGTCATCATAAACCAAGTTAACTAGCTAACAGAATTGCTGAAAGTAGCTAGCAAGCTAAAACTTAGCTTGTTAATCTGTGCTAGCTATAATGTTATTGCTAATATTAACCACTTAAAGACTAGAAGCAAAAAGGCTAAAAACTAGCTCCCACTTCACAGAAGGTGTTAAACTTTTAAATAGCTAGCTAATACTGAGCATTTAGCGCTGTTGTATTCATTCCTGTCTGTGTTTTTGGTGATCTTTTCTTCATTTTGTCCTTTTATTTTCCCCTCAAATAAATGCACGCTGAAAAAAAAGAAGAGAAAATCTTTGAGCTCAAAATGAGATGTAATAAAATAAATGTCTTGATGAAGCGTTCCTCTGGATCTCCACATTATCTCAAGGTTAATAGCATGCTGACATTCAGAAACGTTTAATAACCCAATAAAACAAAGATTCCTGAGACACACACACACACACACACACACACGAGACGGCTAAGCCTTAATAATCTCCGACTCACAGCACACACACACACACGGTTAAAATGGTCTGATTTGAGGAACAAGAAGTTAATGCTACATAGACGAGTCTCTCCTGTCTTGTGGGCGTGGCCTGTCCAGCTAAGCTTCAGATTAGCGTTGTGAGCTAACTGTATTAGCTACATGAGGTAATCAGCAGCAAACTGCCTCAGTGTGTGAGGAATAAAACGGTGCTGTTAAAATAATCGACTCCACCACAGAACCTCATCACTCAGCAGTTTACTGTATCAACATCAGACACGTGTTCCATATCAACACACTTTCTATCACTTCACCCAGTATCGTCATGACAACACAGGAAAAAAACTCCCTCTGTTTCTGTTTTTCTCTCTCTCTCTCTCTCCCCCTCCCTTTGTTTCTGTCTCTCTCTCCTTCTCTGTGTTTCTCTCTCTCACTCCCTCTGTCTGTCTCACTCTGTTTGTCTCTCTCTCACCCCTCCCTCCCTCCCTCCCCTTTCCCCTTTTGGTCTCTATCTCCTTCTCTCTGTTTCTGTCTGTCTCTCTCTCTTCCTCAGTCTCTCTCTCCATTTGCCCCCCCCCCTCTGTCTCTCTCCGTTTTGGTCTCTCTCTCTCTCTGTCTCTCTCCCCTTCTCTCTGTTTCTATCTCTGTTTCTCTTTGTCTCTGTCTCTCTCTCTCTCCATCTCTGTTTCCCTCCCTCCATCCATCTCTTCCTCCGTTTGTTTCTCTATCTCTCTCCTAGTATCTGTTCTGTCCATACTAGACCTAATTTGAAAATAAAGGTCACTTTAAAAGTCAAAATTCTCTCTCAGCATACCTCTCTCTCTCTCTCTCTCTCTCTCCCTGTGTGTGTGTACAAGTATCACTCTCTCTCTCCATCAGAAACTCTCTCTCAGTATCTGTTTCTCTCAGTATCTCTTCTGTTCATGTGAAAATAAAGGTCAGTTTAAAAGTCAAAAGTCTCTCAGTATCTCTGAACCTCCCTCTCTCTCTATCTCTCTCTCTCTCAGTATCTCTGAACCTCCCTCTCTCTCTCTATCTCTCTCTCTCTCAGTATCTCTGAACCTCCCTCTCTCTCTCTATCTCTCTCTCTCTCTCTCTCTCAGTATCTCTGAATCTCTCTCTCAGAATGTCAGTAGGTCTCTCGCCATTTAGAGAAAGCGGGGCATGAACGCCAGGCTGGAAAGTCCCTTCCATGTAAACAGGCTGTAATCACAGAGGTGTGAGGTTTGGCAGCACAACGAGGTTCAGACGAGGCCTGCTTACACCAGACGACCTTGCAGCGTGTGTGTGTGTGTGTGTGTATGTGTGTGTGTGTGTGTGTGTGTGTGTGTGTGTTGCTGTTTGAGTTTCTAGGCAGTTACACACAGTAATCGCTGCTTATAAAAGCAAATTATTGCCGAGCTGAAGGGTGATGTGGGTTCACTCTGACACTGATGACTTCTTCACGTTTCTTTTTCTTTCCCACCTCTAGTTTATCATCCCTCTTTTCTCACATTCCTAACTCATCACTCCAAAGCATGTAGCGCTAGAGCTACAAACATCTGAAAAAAAGAAATAAATCAGCACAGTGCAAAAGTTTTCCAAATCCAGTGTCCAAATTACATTACAAAACATAAACGTTTTAATAGTTTTTTTTTTTTTTAATGCATAATGTGAACGCACGTGACGACCGAGAATAAATAATAAAATTAATCAAATAAGTTATGTGGCGTGTGCAAAAGCCGGGCCTTAATGACTCATTAGGACTCATTAAGCAGGTCAAGAACCATCATTAGGAAGAAGAGATCCAGAGCGAAATAAAGTCTCCGACTCGTCAAACCTCGTGCTAGCGCTCAGCAGCCGTGGGCTCTGCGCAGCAGCTGACCAAGGATCTGAAAAGCAAGCTAATTGATGCCTATAAAGCAGCGCAAGGCTATAAAAAGAAAATGTTAATTTTCTGAAATTCGTTAAGGACTTAAAGCCGTTAAAATGGATGTCCTGGCCAGATCTGATAGATGATCGATGATAGAGTGGATAAAAATGATGGCAAGACCCTGCAGGAAGGTTTAGCTAACATGATCTGCATGGAAGAGTCATCAGAAACTAAATGAGCTCACTATGAAACATCATCCAGATAAAGACAAAGAAGAAGAACCAAGGGCTTTATTATCACCTCAGATACATTACAGCACAGTGGAATACTTTTCTTCACATATCTCAGCTGAGGATGTTGGGGTCAGAGTGCAGGGGCAGCTATGATGCAGCCCCCTGGAGCAGGGAGGGTTAAGGGCCTTGCTCAACTGTGGAGCTTGGTGGTGCTTGGGCTCAAACCCTTATCCTCTGATCAACAACCCACAGCCTTAACCACTTGAACCACCACTGCACCGGAAACTGGTGCGGTTTGGAGAAAAATGAAGACATGATGGTCGATCTGGAGATATATGAAGATGCTTAGCCAGTGGCACAGGGAACACCGAGCAGGTAGCTGAATGGGTTCCAGAACATTGGAAATGCTGAAAGATGGAGCTTCAGCGATGACCCTCACAGCCCTGTGGTCTTCTACATCAACAAAAAGCTTTGTGAACTGAAGCAGATTACAGGGAACGTTCTGTGATCCTGGCTGGAGTGTGAGGTCTGCATGGATTTGAGTTCAGCCAATAAACAGGAGCACCACAGCCAAACCAGGAGCCCATGGCTTTCTGAAACATACCCACATCTTAAAACACACCGCCGTCTCCAGGTGGACCGCAGATCTGTTTCCGTCTCTCCTCCGGAAAAAAAAGAAAAAGAAAAAGCTTGAGAACGCCTGCCAGAGAACGCCTGCGAGAGAACGCCTGCGAGTTTGATTGCTTTTACAAGTCGTGTATTTAGAGAAGCTCAGAGCAGCGAACTCGCCTGAACCCCCGCCGCTGGAATAGCTGCTCTCCTGCACCACAAGTGGAGTTCATTAACGTCCAGTAACAATCTCCCACAGGAATCTCCCTCACACACACACACACACACACACACACACACACACACAACCTAAAACGACCTCTACTTGAACTGCATTCTGCTGCTTTATAGGCATTTAAAGCAGAACGGTTGTTAACATGCTGCTGTCTGCATCTCTCACTAATAAACACACAAGAAAGAAAGAAAGAAAGAAAGAAAGAAAGAAAGAAAGAAAGAAAGAAAGAAAGAAAAACAAACCTAAGACAGACAGTTTCAAGATAAAGACAGAACGTTAGAGGAGAGACAGACAGGCAGAAGAGAAACAGATAAATAGTGAGACAGAACAGAGAAGAGAGACAAACGAGATAGTGGGGAGAGAGAGAGAGAGAGAGAGTAAGTAAAGACAGACAATTTGAATAGACAACTGAATAGAGACAAAGTGAGACAGAACATTAGAGGAGAGCCAGACAGACAAGAGAAACAGACAGATATTGAGAAAACATTAGAGAAGAGAGACAGACAGATGAGATAGTGAGACAGAACATTAGAGGAGAGACAGACAGACTAGAGAAACAGACAGATATTGAGACAGAACATTACAGAAGAGACAGACAGAAGACAGACAGAGAAATAGTGAGACAGCACGTTAGAGAAGAGACAGACAGAAGCAAACAGACAGACAGATTGATAGAGAGCGATAGAGGGAGACTCAAGGCAAGGCCGATAGGAAGGGAGACAGACAGATAGAGGGAGAGTCAGTAGGAGAGAAAGATATGTGGACCTCAACAGAATGAAAGACAGACAGAGTGAGAGAGACTATCAAATAAAGAGACAGACAGGAGGAGAGAAACAGGCAGATGAGACAGACAGATAAATGTAGAGACTGGGAGAAAGACAGAGTTTAACAGAAACAGATAGGGGGTGATATAGATACACAGTCTGATAAACAAGAGGAAAGACACAGTAAGAGAGACAGACAGAAGGGATGGAGAGAGAGTGGAGGAGAAACACAGGAAGAGAGACAGAACACTGGAGGAGAGACAGACAGACAGGAAGAGAGAGAGAGAGAGAGACACAGACAGTACAGACAGAAAGAGACACAGACAGACAGGACAGACAGGAGGACAGAGAGAGACAGACAGACAGACAGACAGACAGTAGGAGAGACAGACAGATTAGACGATGCTTCAGTATCACACAGTCCACTGTTGGTCATTTTATTTGTAAGTAGCGTGTTTTTGTTGTTTTAATCACTGTTGCTATGGTAACACATGGTAACCTTCACTAATCTAACCCCAGCGTATCCCGGTGTAATCTTCTCCTAAACTCCAGTCTGTGTGGAATTTCACATCTTAACGTTCTTCCTGCGTCCATGATGGACCTACAGGGTTCCAGGTTCTCCAGTTTCCTACCATGCTGACCCTAAACTGTCCCTAGCATGTGTGTGTGTGTGTGTGTGTGTGTTTGTGACTCAGGGTGTATCCTTGTCTTGACCTCAGCATATCCCCATATAGGCTCTGAATCCACCACAGCTCTAAACCAGGAGGTTCAGGAAAAGGAGGATCTGAACAGACAGGGCATGAAACGAGGACGTCTGGAGGACGTTTTTGGATTTGGGAGTGACCAATGGCTCACTGCAGGATGGCGGGATCACACGGTGTGGGAGATGAAAGAGGAAAGATAAGATAATCGTGGACAGGAAGTGGAGGACAGATTCAGCACTCAAGTCATTCTGCTATTTCTGGATACATCTGGAACAGTGGTCCAATTCCAAATCATTTTATTCCTCAGGATTCTGTAAGACATGATGACAAGAATCAATGCCACAGGATTATAGAGTAGATGTGATTCACTCACAAACGATTCAGTCTTTTCTAAAGAGTCACTAAGGCAAATGAATCAGTATCATTCACTTCAATTCGCTGATTCTCTCCTCTCTAAACACATAAATTAGTGAAAAAAGAAAGAAAGAAACTAGATGAAGAAAAATGAAGAGAAGAAAAGAATTGAAAAACAAAAAACAAATGAGGAAAGAAATAAAGAAAAAAGAAAAGAAAGAAAGTGACAAAAAAACAAATATATAGCAAGATGAAAGGAAGAAAGAATCAATGAATGGTAGAAAAAAGAAAGAAAGAAAGAAAGAAAGAAAGAAAGAAAGAAAGAAAGAAAGAAAGAAAGAAAGAAAGAAAGAAAGAAAGAAAAACTAGCTAGCTATGTCGGCTAAAATAAAAAGGACCAAAAATGGGCATATGGGCGTGTACATATTAGCATATTCATGAATATTTATATATTCTGGTAGATTTAATTTGGATTAATATGCAGAGATGTTTTAGTCCATTTTTATTCGTTTAAAAAAAAGAAACATTAGTCAGTTTTTTGCAGCCTGCTGCATGTTAGCGTGGGTTAGGACAGGAAGCTGAAGGCCGCAGCTGCTGGTGAAACGTTATCTGTGAGGAAACGAGACAAAGCCAGAGTGCAGAAGACGATACACGTGTTCCACCTGGAGCACCACGCTGCTGTCCAGAGCTGCTGAAAAGCCTTTCTTCTGTCTGTGTCTGTGTGTGTGTGTGTGTGTGTGTGTGTGTGTGTGTGTGCGTGTGTGTGTGCGTGTGTGTGTGCGTGTGTGTGTGTGTGTGTGTGTGTGTGTGCGTGTGTGTGTGTGCGCGTGCAAGTTGCCTCGAGGCACTGCATCTGCTGAACATTCAGGAAACTCAATCACTTAATGACTTGCGCCTCACAGAAGGTTGAAACTCAGGTCGGTCGGTTGGGATAAATTACGCAGGTCGGCTGTGTCCTAATTCATTACACGAGACTCGCTGCTCTGCTGGACATCTGTCATGCAACCAGATCCAAATCTGATCTCCTCCGGTTACTGAACTCGGACCGCTCAGCTTCTCTAGGATCCCCTCGGCTTCTCTGCCCTCGCCTTTCGCCTCTGATTTCACCCGATACACATCGATTCATATCTACACATTCCTCACACTCATGAACACTCTTAAAAAAGTAACAAGGCTAAAAATACTACACAATACTACTCCATATAACACTATACATGTACTGTACACAACACTATACAACACTATCCTATACTACACCACACTGTACTATACCACACTATAGTATACTATACAACACTATAATATACAACACTATACCACACAATAATATACAACACTATACCACACCATACTATACTATACAACACTATACAACACTATACCACACCATACTATACTATACAACACTATACCACACAATAATATACAACACTATACCACACCATACTATACTATACAACACTATACAACACTATAATATACTATACAACACTATACCACACTATAGTATACTATACAACACTATACCACACCATACTATACTATACAACACTATACCACACAATAATATACAACACTATACCACACCATACTATACTATACAACACTATACAACACTATAATATACTATACAACACTATACTATACTATAAATATACAACACTATACCACACTATACCACACTATAGTATACTATACAACACTATAATATACTATACAACACTATACCACACTATACAACACTATACTATACAACACTATAATATACTATACAACACTATACTATACTATAAATATACAACACTATACCACACTATACCACACTATAGTATACTATACAACACTATAATATACTATACAACACTATACCACACTATACAACACTATACTATACAACACTATAATATACTATACAACACTATACCACACTATACTATACAAACTATACCAGACTATAATATACTATACTATACTATACAACACTATACCACACTATACTATACAATACAACACTATCCTATACTACACCACACTGTACTATACAACACTATACAACACTATAATATACTATACAACACTATACCACACTATACAACACTATACCACACTATACTATACAATACTATACCACACTATAATATACAATACAACACTATCCTATACTACACCACACTGTACTATACCACACTATACTATACAACATTATACCACACTATAATATACTATACAACACTATACTATACTATACTATACAATACTATACCACACTATAATATACAACACTATCCTATACTACACCACACTGTACTATACCACACTATACTATACAACACTATACCACACTATACTATACAACACTATACCACACTATACTATACAACACTATACCACACTATACTATACAACACTATACCACACTATACAACACTATACCACACTATACTATACAACACTATACCACACTATACTATACATCACTATACCACACTATAATATACAATACAACACTATCCTATACTACACCACACTATACTATACAACACTATACCACACTATAATATACTATAAAACACTATACCACACTATACTATACAACACTATACCACACTATACAACACTATACCACACTATACTATACAACACTATACCACACTATACTATACAACACTATACCACACTATACAACACTATACCACACTATACTATACAACACTATACCACACTATACTATACATCACTATACCACACTATAATATACAATACAACACTATCCTATACTACACCACACTATACTATACAACACTATACCACACTATAATATACTATAAAACACTATACCACACTATACTATACTATACAATACTATACAACACTATACCACACCATACCACACTACACAACACTATACCACACTATACTATACAACACTATACCACACTATAATATACTATACAACACTATACCACACTATACTATACTATACTATACTATACAACACTATACAACACTATACAACACTATACCACACTATACTATACATCACTATACCACACTATAATATACAATACAACACTATCCTATACTACACCACACTATACTACACCACACTATACTATACAACACTATACCACACTATAATATACTATAAAACACTATACCACACTATACAACACTATACCACACTATACTATACTATACTATACTATACAACACTATACCACACCATACCACACTGTACTATACTATACCACACTACACAACACTATACCACACTATACTATACAACACTATACCACACTATACTATACAACACTATACCACACTATACTATACTATACTATACTATACAACACTATACCACACTGTACTATACTATACCACACTACACAACACTATACCACACTATACTATACAACACTATACCACACTATACTATACAATACTATACCACACTATAATATACAATACAACACTATCCTATACTACACCACACTGTACTATACAACACTATACTATACAACACTATACAACACTATAATATACTATACAACACTATACCACACTATACAACACTATACCACAATATAATATACAACACTATACCACACTATAAATATACAACACTATACAACACTATAATATACAATACAACACTATCCTATACTACACCACACTGTACTATACAACACTATACTATACAACACTATAATATACTATACAACACTATACCACACTATACAACACTATACCACAATATAATATACAACACTATACCACACTATAAATATACAACACTATACAACACTATAATATACAATACGACACTATCCTATAATACACCACACTGTACTATACCACACTATACTATACAACACTATACCACACTATAAATATACAACACTACACAACACTATAATACACTATAAATATACAACACTACACAACACTATAATATACAATACGACACTATCCTATAATACACCACACTGTACTATACCACACTATACTATACAACACTATACCACACTATAAATATACAACACTACACAACACTATAATACACTATAAATATACAACACTACACAACACTATAATATACAATACGACACTATCCTATAATACACCACACTGTACTATACCACACTATACTATACAACACTATACCACACTATAAATATACAACACTACACAACACTATAATACACTATAAATATACAACACTACACAACACTATAATACACTATACCACACTATACTATACAACACTATACCACACTATAATATACAATACAACACTATCCTATACTACACCACACTGTACTATACCACACTATACTATACAACATTATACCACACTATAATATACTATACAAACTATACCAGACTATAATATACTATACAACACTATACCACACTATACTATACTATACTATACAACACTATACCACACTATACTATACAACACTATACCACACTATACTATACTATACTATACAATACTATACCACACTATAATATACAACACTATCCTATACTACACCACACTGTACTATACCACACTATACTATACAACACTATACCACACTATACTATACAACACTATACCACACTATACTATACATCACTATACCACACTATAATATACAATACAACACTATCCTATACTACACCACACTATACTATACAACACTATACCACACTATACTATACTATACAATACTATACAACACTATACCACACCATACCACACTACACAACACTATACCACACTATACTATACTATACCACACTACACAACACTATACCACACTATACTATACAACACTATACCACACTATAATATACTATACAACACTATACCACACTATACTATACTATACTATACTATACAACACTATACAACACTATACAACACTATACCACACTATACTATACATCACTATACCACACTATAATATACAATACAACACTATCCTATACTACACCACACTATACTACACCACACTATACTATACAACACTATACCACACTATAATATACTATAAAACACTATACCACACTATACAACACTATACCACACTATACTATACTATACTATACTATACAACACTATACCACACCATACCACACTGTACTATACTATACCACACTACACAACACTATACCACACTATACTATACAACACTATACCACACTATACTATACAATACTATACCACACTATAATATACAATACAACACTATCCTATACTACACCACACTGTACTATACAACACTATACTATACAACACTATACAACACTATAATATACTATACAACACTATACCACACTATACAACACTATACCACAATATAATATACAACACTATACCACACTATAAATATACAACACTATACAACACTATAATATACAATACAACACTATCCTATACTACACCACACTGTACTATACAACACTATACTATACAACACTATAATATACTATACAACACTATACCACACTATACAACACTATACCACAATATAATATACAACACTATACCACACTATAAATATACAACACTATACAACACTATAATATACAATACGACACTATCCTATAATACACCACACTGTACTATACCACACTATACTATACAACACTATACCACACTATAAATATACAACACTACACAACACTATAATACACTATAAATATACAACACTATACAACACTATAATATACAATACGACACTATCCTATAATACACCACACTGTACTATACCACACTATACTATACAACACTATACCACACTATAAATATACAACACTACACAACACTATAATACACTATAAATATACAACACTACACAACACTATAATACACTATACCACACTATACTATACAACACTATACCACACTATAATATACAATACAACACTATCCTATACTACACCACACTGTACTATACCACACTATACTATACAACATTATACCACACTATAATATACTATACAAACTATACCAGACTATAATATACTATACAACACTATACCACACTATACTATACAATACTATAATATACAACACTATCCTATACTACACCACACTGTACTATACCACACTATACTATACAACACTATACCACACTATACTATACTATACTATACAACACTATACCACACTATACAACACTATACCACACTATACTATACAACACTATACCACACTATACTATACAACACTATACCACATTATAATATACAATACAACACTATCCTATACTACACCACACTATACTATACAACACTATACCACACTATAATATACTATAAAACACTATACCACACTATACTATACTATACTATACAATACTATACAACACTATACCACACCATACCACACTACACAACACTATACCACACTATACTATACTATACCACACTACACAACACTATACCACACTATACTATACAACACTATACCACACTATACTATACAACACTATACCACACTATACTATACAACACTATACCACACTATACCACACTATACTATACTATACTATACTATACTATACTATACTATACTATACAACACTATACCACACTATACAACACTATACCACACTATACTATACAACACTATACCACACTATAATATACAATACAACACTATCCTATACTACACCACACTATACTATACAACACTATACCACACTATAATATACTATAAAACACTATACCACACTATACTATACTATACAACACTATACCACACCATACCACACTGTACTATACTATACCACACTACACAACACTATACCACACTATACTATACAACACTATACCACACTATACTATACAACACTATACCACACTATACTATACAACACTATACCACACTATACCACACTATACTATACTATACTATACTATACTATACAACACTATACCACACTATACTATACAACACTATACCACACTATACTATACAACACTATACCACACTATACTATACAACACTATACCACACTATACCACACTATACTATACTATACTATACTATACTATAAAACACTATACCACACTATACTATACTATACTATACAACACTATACCACACCATACCACACTGTACTATACTATACCACACTACACAACACTATACCACACTATACTATACAACACTATACCACACTATAACATACTATACAATACTATACCACACTATAATATACAATACAACACTATCCTATACTACACCACACTGTACTATACAACACTATACTATACAACACTATAATATACTATACAACACTATACCACACTATACAACACTATACCACAATATAATATACAACACTATACCACACTATAAATATAGAACACTATACAACACTATAATATGAGGCATTGGTGGCTCAGTGGTAGGTTACTCGCCTATCATGCGGAAGGCCCAGGTTCGATTCCAGCCAATGCCTCAACCCCAGCCACTGGATGCAGTGCCGGTCCCAAGCCCGGAAAAATGGGAGGGTTGCGTCAGGAAGGGCATCCGGCGTAAAACCTGTGCCAAGTTGTTGTGCGGACCAGTTGGTCCGCTGTGGCGACCCCGAACAGGGAGCAGCCGAAAGCATATACAACACTATAATATACAATACAACACCACTGTACTATACCACAATATACCACACTATACTATACAACACTATACCACACTATAAATATACAACACTACATAACACTATAATATACTATACAACACTATACTATACAACACTATACCACAGTATAATATACTATACAACACCACACTGTACTATACCATACTATACAACATTACTATACCACACTACACAACACTAATATACTATACAACACTATCCTATACTACAACACTAATATACTATACAGCACTATACAACACTACCCAATATTATAGCACACTATACAACACCATACTATGCCACACTATGCAACACTATACTATACCACACAGGAATACACCCCACTACACAACACTAGACAGCAACATCCATAAATTACTATACTGTTCTATACTATACTACATTACATGATACCACTCTACACAACAGTATACTATACTACACCACACTATACAACCCTATACTATACCACACTACACAACACTAGACAGTGACATAAATTCATAATATTTATTGGAGAATTGTTTTATTTCGAAAAATAAATAAAAATACTAACAGAACTGACAGCAGTTAGCTACTTCCTGTCAGGCTAAACTGACTCCAATGCTAGCGCAGAAGCGAGTGCAGCTATCTGCTGAGAGACGTCTGCTAGCATAACCTGACGTGGCTGAAACTAGCAAGTGAACTAAAGACGTTCAGTAAAAGATAACTTTTTTAGAATGTTCATATTTAGATTTAGATTTCTGGACATACTGACGTAGCAGATACGTTAGCTGGCTAGCTCCTGGCTTTCACTTCTCCACATGTCCTGGTCACTCTCTTTCCCTCATTTTTCAGCTCGACGCTTCGTCTGAACTTCATGCTAGCAGTGCTGGAAGCTAACACGACTGAGATTAGCTCGTCACAGTGAAGCGCCGCTCCTCCTGGCAGATGATGTGCTCGACTCAGATTAAGATGAATGTGTCGGCTTTCGAAGCTAATTAAAGCCCGGCAGACATGGCGGGAAAATAACACGTCAAACCCTAACGTCTCGCCGAGTAAAACTTCATCTGCAAGGCCAAGCCTCGGACGCAGACGAGAGGAACGCGGAGGGCCAAGTGACGGCGGATCCACACGACTGCTCGCTTTAATTAAGCACTCAGAGAGAATTAAGGTCACCTCTGAAGACCAGGAGGTGACGAGATCCCTCTCTCTGTCTCACTTTCCAACTCAAAGAGTGACTTAATGATCTGCCAAACGAGGCGTGGAGGAATTCGAAGGCTTAATTAGTGCTAATCCTGAGTGTTTGTAGACATGACACAAAGGGACTACTGGAGAAGTGTGTTTGGTTGAAACTAGCTACTGTGCTAATCTCGGTATATTAATGCTAAGAGTCACGAACAGCTCGTGTCCTCACATGACAGCCATTTAAAAAAAATCTTCCTACAGGATGTGTCATTGTAAAACAAGAGCAGAAAAATTAAATGCTAGCATAGCGTCTACATTTACCTCACAAATCCTTGGAAATTCAAACTAATACAAGATAAGTGGGTGGAGCTCTGTCTCAGAAAAAAAAAAAGTTTGTTTGTTGCTTGCTAACATTACAAAATCACACCACCAGCATACATCCATCAGCACTCTTTTATTCTCTTTGGATGATCAATGTTAATTACCCACAATGCCCTGTGAATTCAGGAGAACAACAACAAAATAATAATAAACTAATAAAATATAACACTAAACATCGTCCCCATTAACAAATTAGCCAGGAGGTCGTTGACTAGCTATTAGCATAAAACTAAATGACTTTTTCACTGTACTTATCCGTGAATGCTAATCAGCAGTTTATTTAGCTGCATATTAGCTAGCAACTGTACAGACCAATAGCATGCAGCCATTCCTGTTTCCTCAGTCAGACTTAATGCTAACACTAATTATCGATTTAGCGTGTGTAGCATTAGATAGCGACTCAATGGGGCATAACAATAAAAGTTATTAGATTCTATTTTCCAGTAAATAGCCATCGTTATGATAAAAACCTTCTAAACATCCCACTAGTTTCTCGTTAGAATATATTCTAGCGTAAAAACTTGAAAGATTACTGAAGGAGCAGACAGTAAACGCGAGAGACAAGTTAACGACGCCGGCGTCTCCGTAGCGCGGCTCAGTCAGCTCTCGTCCTCGCACCCTCATCCCATTTCAAGCATCATTTAGGATCCGGAATGAAGCATTAACTCTGTCCTGAGGAAATCATCGTTACGGCTCCATCCTCCATCACCAAGCCACCCAGAAATAATCAAAACAGTAATAATAATAATAATAATATTAAAAACAAAAAATGTCTTGGGTTGTGACGGAATTAATTAACGTGATGCGCTGCTACGCCTCGTCAACACAATGACTTTACAGTAATTACACTCTGTGTGTGTGTGTGTTTCCTCAGAGTTTACAGCTAATGGCTTCTGATTGGTCAGAAGGTGATTCATTGCATAAAATCAGCACTAATTGCTGATGCAGTGAAGTTTTCTATTCAGGTGAAGTATTTATGGGAGGAATCTACAGTGTCAAGGAGGGGTTTTTTGTGATTTCTCTAACAGGATAAAGTTAGACATTTTTTTTAAAAAAAGACATTTTTTAAAATATTTTTTCTTCTTTGCAGTGTTGAATATATTACATAATTATTTATTTGTTATTAAATAAAATGTTATTTTTTCAATTATAAAAAAACATGAAAAAACTATATTGCTATAAACATTCTTTTTTTTTTCTTTTATTTATGTATGTACTTATTAATTTATTTACTACTTGTTTGTTTATTTTTTTATTAATATATCTGTTTAAAATGCACCACTAGCTTCTTGTGTGCTGAATGATAACCTTCCTCGGAAAGAGGAGCAGCAAAGAAACATAGAATTTTAACTTATTTTATGAAAAGAAACCGCGGAGAGAAAGTAAACAGTATGTTGACGTGATGAATGATGAATGTATTGAGATATTGCTATTTTTTGAGCAGGTTATAAATTCTGAGTGGAACGATTATTTTTTTTTAAGTAATTGATATTTTTTTCTGTATATTTCTGTAGGTTTTATTCCTCTTATCTCTAAGAAAACTGACAATTCCAAGTGTTTTCATTTATTATCCATATTTCCATATTTTTATATCCATATTTATATTTATTTTCCAGTTACCCTTCATGTTTCTGAAGCTCTGAATTCTTTAAATGTCCTCACTGGTACTGGAGACTCCTTCCCTACATGTTAATATGAGGAGTCTCTCTCTCTCCCTCACTGTGTGTGTGTGTGCCTCTCTCTGTCTGTCTCTGTGTCTCTCTCACTCTGTTTCTCTCTCTATCTATCCATCTCCCTCTCTCACTGTGTGTGTCTCTCTCCGTCTGTCTCTCTCTCTCTCTCCTCACACTGAGGCTATCACTCTAACTGCCCTACAGCTAGTGCACCAACACAACTGCCCTTAAGAAACTGACGAGGATTTTTGGACAGTGCGCTTCAGCTTGACACAATAGCCATGTTTCCTAAGTGTCCTGAGAGAAAGTGGGCGGAGCTAGGAACAGTGCAGATCACTGATTGGTCAAACCCAGTGCAGCGATGAACATCTCTTACAACTAAAGCAACTTTTCTGTCCTGATGTTTGTGTGACAAAGACGCAGACAAACTAGCGCGCACACACACATATACTAATACACGCGCGTACACTAACACACACTAACATGCGCACACACAAACACACTAACACACACTGACATGCACACACACCTACATCCCTACCTACACACTTCCGCACCACCACCACACACAGATGAGAGGTAATAATACAGACACACACATGCAACCATATATAATACACACACACAAGGCCCAAAGGCCCATACCACCCACAACCTCTCTCTCTCTCACACACACACACACACACACACACACATAATGAAGGACATGGTGGTGAGTAGATTAGAAGCAGCTGGCCCGGGTTCAGCACACACATTAGTAGAGGCCACTGACTCAGTGCACATACTCTCTCGCTCTCACACACACACACACACACACACACACACAGCTTAGAGCCAGTTAACCAGTAATAGACACACACTGCTTCCATGGAGCTGATGAGGAAGTTGCTTACTTTCCCATAACAGTAATGTTGTTACAATTTTTTTTATTTAGTTAAAAAAATGAGTGTTGTTTTTGTCCATTTATAGTTACATTTTCGAGTGAAACGAGTTACACTGCATGCAGCCTGGATTTGGAAGGGTGTTATTTTTAACTATATAAAGAAAAACTCCATGAAAGTGTGCACTGGTGAGTTAACCAACCGCTCGTTCTTTCACCACAGCTCGTTTTTTTTCACCTTCTTTAAATTAACGAGACAAAAAAAGAAAAGAAAGAGGCAGCTGAAACACGGGGAAATTATAACGGAGTCACACAGCGCTCATGGAGAGAGAAATCTCCTGATTCTGTCCTGACTGAAGACTGACAAAGAGGCAGCTGTTGGGGTGGACGCTTCAGTTACAGGGTGGGTGTGTGTGTGTGTGTGTGTGTGTGTGTGTGTGTGTGTGTGTGTGTGTGTGTGTGTGTGTTTAAAGCTGGCAACCAAGAAAAACAGAGGAATATGCGATCAGACCACCCAGGTAGACCGAGACTGGATTATAAAGCCAGTGTGTGTGTGAGCACTCAGCTGTACCTAATTAAACCCCTTTACCCCAAAATCCTCTCAAAAAAAAAACAAAAAACCCACACCTGAGACATGTTCACTTCCTCAACATGATTATTTTGATATTAAAATTGAATTAAATAACAGATTATCCAGATGAATATTTATTTATCGTCTTCTGTGGATAAACAAAAGAATGTAGATGAGCAGAAGAATCGGTCGAGTGGAGAAAAGAAAGCGAGAGAGAAAAGGAAATGAAAATAAAATGCACAATGCACGTTATAAAGTAAGTTCAGGTGGAAAACGCGTGCAAACACATGGCTAACATGATGTGACCAGGATGCGCTAGCCCCTACGTAAAAATCATTTGCGTTACAGTTCATCCTGAAAGTCTGTGAAGGTGATCAGGATCCTTTGAGAATCCACACGATAAAAACGAAGCAGGAAGCGGCGTCAAATCCGCTAATAATCCAGATCTTGCAGTAACAACTAGCATGTAGCTAGCATCGATAATCAGTGACTAGCTAGCTGAAACTAGCTCTAACAGATCACTATCAGCCAACAGGAAGTGTAATTATAGGTGTGCAGAGCAGTGGTTTGTGTAAATGATTACGACTCCTTTTCTAAACACTCTGGAGATGCTGTTCTGCTCACTTCGGCGGTAAGGAGTGATTATTTGAGCTTCCTGTCTGCTTCCTGTCTGCTTTCCGTCTGCTTTCCGTCTGCTTCCAGACTGTCTGAAATACTCAACCCGGCACTGACACTCAGCGATCCCACAGTCAAGGTCACGCTTATAATAAAATAAAGTGACTCTGTGCCACGGCCACATGAGGTCATGTGATTTTCTACTGCTATGTGATTGGCTGATTTCATGCTTGTGTGAATGAGATGTTCAGGTGCTCCTAATAAACTGCACAAAATATTTCTTATGTGTCAGATATGTGCGTATAATTCATGTGTGTGTGTGTGTGTGTGTGTCATTTACACTATATCTAAAATATTTTTATTATTTATAGCTCCATTTTTGGTAATAATTCGTGATAAACACACAGCACAAAATTCAAATCATACCTGTGTGTTTGTCATAGTTTTATATTTATATAGAGAACTTTATCATTTTATATTCAATATTTAAATCTGAAAAAATAGATAGATATTTTGTGCATTTATTTTTATTTTATTTAAATAATTTTATTTCATATTTCCATTATAATCAATAATCTGCAAATAATTATTTGAATTATTTATATCTCTATAGAGTGTGTGTGTGTGTGTGTGTGTTTGTGCGCTAAAAGAGATCTGCGGTTCTTGTAGGGTTCAATGTTTTCTCATAAGTCTGATGATAAACATAACACACGGAAAAAAAAATTATTTTTTATTTTTTACTTCAGTCGTTTTCTTTTTTTATCTCACTGGAAACTTGTAATGAAGGAACTGTCAGTGTGCGAACGTTGTGTTTTTTTCTCTACTCTCTTCTCCTCCCACGCCGAGTCTTTATCTCTCACTTCTCTCAGTAACGCATTACCTCATCGTTTCCAACAAGAATCTGAATCTCTCACTCAACACAGCTCTAATGACTAATCTGAAGGTCTACTTTTCTTACCGACCCCACACACACACACACACACACACACACACACACACGGCCTCGGGCTGGACAATACCGAGACTCACTCTGTGTCTAGACTCTTGAATGGCAGCCAATAACAACAGAGTGAGCCAAGATGGCTGAAAGCGAGCGCTTACCTCAGCCACGAGGCGGACAGGATGCAGGTTTCGCTCTCTGGGGGGTCTGTAGGAAGCGTTTGTCCTAATCTGACCTGAAATCTTTTTTTTTTCTCCCTTTCTAATATAAAGCATGCGTCAATAATCAGTGCATCTTTAACTAGCATTAAAGCTAACAGTTAATCCATGACAGGAAAAAAAAAGCCAGTCTTTCTAAACTCTTCTAAGAAAATTCCCATTATTCATTACCTGACAGGAATTACTTAGCTTGCTAATTTTATAAAAACATCCTAGCTAGCCAGCTAGATCTCGGTCAGCTCAAACAACATGAGACGTGAACTAAAATGCTTTCAGGTAAAGATCAGCGAACCAAAAGGGAATTTTTGAGAATAATCCAGAATAAAACCCAGATTTAGATGTTCTATCTAACAGCTAACATGCTAGCGAGGTTCATTTACAGTTAAAATGTGTAACTTTTTCAAAACACAGCCTCAAAACATGCTAAATTAGTCAACAGCACTGAAAAAAATGAGCTAAATCTCCTTTTCCTCAGCTATCACAAGCAAAAAATAAATAAATTAGTGTAGATTGTAGCAAGTTTCCATCTCTCTCTCTTTCACTCATTTCTCAGTAATTAACTAGCATGCTAACTAAGTAATTCCGTGACATTGAAAAAAGATTACTAAGAAAAAAAACTATCAGAAATTCCTGTTGTTGAGTTTAGCTAGCTAATTCATTCTGACAGCAATTAGTTACCTTGCTAATCTTGTCAACACTTCCTAGCTGGCTCGCTAGACCTCAGTCAGAAAAACTAAAGTTAAGCTTTCAAATTAAGATCAGCGAACCAACCAACAGTGACAGTTTTTGAAAAAAATCCTGAATAAAACCCAGATTTTCCCTCAGAGGATCAAAACAGAACATCTATCTAACAGCTAGCATGCTGACGAGGTTTAGTTACAGTTCAAATGTGCAACTTGTTTTAAAACACATGCTAAATTGGCCAACAGCACTGAAAAATTTTTTGCTAATCTCTTTCCTCAGCTGTCGCTAACAAAAAAAACTTTGTAGCACGCTTCCATCATTTTAATTTCTCTCTTTCCTTAGTAATTAACTAACATGCTAACTAATTCATGCCAAGTAATTCCATAACAAGGAAAATAAAATTACTAATGAAGAACTACCAGAAAATCCTGTTGTCAACAGGAATCAGTTATCCTGCTAATCTTGTCAACACTTCGTAGCTGGCTCGCTAGACCTCAGTCAGCTCACATGATACGAGAAAATGCTTTCAGGTAAAGATCAGCGAACCAAACGTGACAATATTTGACAAAAATCCTATTTAAAACCCAGATTTTCCTCCAGAGGATCAAAACAGAACGTCTAACAGCTAACAAGGTTCATTTACACTTATAATGTGTAACTTTTTTAAAAACATAGCCTAAAAACATGCTAAATTTGTCAACAGCACTGAAAAAGTTAGCTAATTTAGCCAGCTAACCTCCTCTCTTTCCCCAGCTATCGCTAGCAAAAACAAATAAATTTGTAGATTTAGCATATGGCAAGATATAGCAAGTATTCATTATTTTAATCTCTCTCTCTTTCTTTCTCTCTCTCTCTCTCATGCCTCAGTAATTAATTAACAAGCATGCTAAATTCCTGTTGTTGGGTTTATCTAGCTGATTCATCCTGCTAATCTAATCAAAACCTTGCTAGCTATCTCGCTAGACACATTAGTCAGCTCACCAAACAATACAACACTGTTTTCATGCAAGATAACATGGCAAACTAGCTAGCGACTAATGCTGTACGATATAAAACGATAAGACTAGTTTTTTTTCTACCTCAAGCTAACAAACAAAATCTATAATTTCCTTTTTTTTTTTTATCTCTTTGACATACAGCATATTGTATATAATAAACCTTAGTATTAGGATACAATAAGCTTGCTATTAGCATAAAAACAGTCTTTCTAATCCATTCAAAATTAGCTGCGTTTAGCTAGCTCATACATCCTGACAAGAATTAGCTCACTCAGCAAGTCTAACTTGGCTAGCTTGTTAGCCATCATAGTCGGCTCACCCAAATTCCTAATTAAACTTCAGCTGTGCTTTGAAACAAGTTTAAAAGCTAGCTAGCAATAGCGAGTCTTTAAAAGTCTGCAGAATGAAGTGTTGATGTAGGAGAAGAGAACTGCTAGAGTTTAGCTGAACAATATATAGGAACTTTCATATAAAATATCAAATACCAAACACAGCATGCTAATCATTTCCCATTTATTGCAACATGCTAGCTAGCTTTCACAGACTTTACAGGTTAGCTAGTTAGTATGCTAGTCATATGGGATAGCCAAATATATGATACAAGAGCTAATCTTATTAAAAAAGCCTAGATTTTTAAACTCTTACAAGAGAACAAAGTAGAAAAAAATATTAGTCAAGTATCTTAGTGTGAAAATTTTAAAGTAGCACAGCATGCTAATTCCAACCTGCTAGCTAGTAAAAAAAAATTAAATAAAGTATATAACTTGCTACCTGATCTTAGTTTGTTAGCACACTAGCTTTGCTAGTCACACAGTTTATTGTCTTCCTGAGGAACAACACGAGGACCTGAGCGCCGCATGCTACCCTCCTCGCTCTCTCCTCCTAGCGCCACATGCTAGCTGGCAGGGGGTCTCTGAGTGGAAGAAGGTGACAGCTGGGCGTTTAAGGACATTTCATGGAAGTTTCTGGCTGAAATCCTTCAGTGCTGGACGGAAGTGTGGAAGAGAACGACCTTCCAAAAAACACAGCGTCCAGCCAGAGCCGGATTTATCCGACAGGGAAAATTGGCAGTAGTGGACACGGACACAGCAACACCAAGCTAACACCTCCAACCTCTAACACATCCTTCTACACATGACTTCCGCAGACCACACACACATACACACAATTCAATTCCCAGTTAGCCAGATCAGCTTCAACAACAACAACAACAACAACAACAACAACAACAAGCACTTCCTGGACTGTTTGCTAACATTAACTATTTGAATCTTTCCTAACATTAGCATTTCAGAGATTTATTACCTCAGAAGTACAGCTAATCTGGTCCAATCAGGGCTTCGAATGAATGAAACAGTCAGAAAGTTTATCCCTGAATGATGATTTCTTATTGCTGAGGTAAAGTTGGTCGCTAGCTGCTTTTCATGTCCTTCTCTCCTCTTCATTCCATTCTGAGGCGAGTGAGCGTATATCGGTAACTTAGCAGCATCGTGACACCTGACTAATTTTTTCTCAAATTTCCTTTACTGAAGGAAGGAACAGTCCAGTCCAAATAGGGCTTCGGTTTTTATCATGAAAATTCTTCCTCTGTCTGAAAACAATAGGGAAATTTCTCAATGTGACTAAATTCTGCTGTAAGCTAAGCGTATTTCGGTAGCATAGCAACAGCAGAATGGTGCAGGATGTTTCCGGAAACCTCATCTCAAACCGATTCCTTACAGCTTCCTTCATAAGAGGTGCCGAGGCCTAAAACTGAGCTGAGACACGAGTTGACATCAAGAGAAAACACAAGGTTTTTAAAAACTTATTCACAAATTAATGACTAAATGATTTTATTTGCATTGACTCCGCCCCCTTTGGCACAGAAACGCCCCCCAATTACATATTCATTAGAACAAACACCATGTACTGAAGCTCAGGGAACATCTCAGACTCGCAGACTTCGGGTTTTTTTCTGATGAACTCAGATAGATATCAAGCTAACTAGTGAAATCCGCAAGTGTTATTTATTTTATATACTTCAGAACAATCTGGAGCTGGTAGCTGGACTGCTTCCAGAAAGCAAACACGCCTCGCCAGAATTTGTGGCTTGACGAGTTTGTGGTTTGAAAATAAACTAACAAGTGTTCAAATGTAAACACTTAAACTCGAATAACGTGAAATCCGAAGTGTAACGTTGCATTGAGGATGCACAACGTAACCCAACACCGATGATTATCACTGTGAAATCCCTGGGCTTCGGATTTTGGGGAACGTCTCAAATCACTGCAGAATTGCACTTTGTGTGTGACAGGAACGGCGCCAACAAGCTGCTGTCTGTTAGCTGCTAGTACAGTAAAACTGATGGAATCAGTCAGATTAGCGAGCTGGGATCGTATAATGGAGCTTTCATGCAGTTATGCTTAAATATTAGTAAACTTTTGTGCATGTAAGTAAAAAAAGAAAAATTAATTAAGGCTACATTACTAACAGCTCTCGTGTTTTGAGTAATGAGTAATAACACATCCACTGCGTAATTAACGTGTCATTTTGGGGCGGGGCTATCGAAAAAAATTCTACTTCTATATGCAAATAATTTAACTTCATTATAATAATTGACAATTTGGTTGTTTATGACAGCTAGCGAAATAGGAGAACGCAACAAAAAGAATCAACACAATAAAATGAAAATAAAATTTTATGTATATAATAGGGGGGCACGGTGGCTTAGTGGTTAGCACGTTTGCCTCACACCTCCAGGGTTGGGGGTTCGATTCCCGCCTCCGCCGTGTGTGTGGAGTTTGCATGTTCTCCCCGTGCCTCGGGGGTTTCCTCCGGGTACTCCGGTTTCCTCCCCCGGTCCAAAGACATGCATTGTAGGTTGATTGGCATCTCTAAATTGTCCGTAGTGTGTGATTGTGTGAGTGAATGAGAGTGTGTGTGCCCTGTGATGGGTTGGCACTCCGTCCAGGGTGTATCCTGCCTTGATGCCCTATGACGCCTGAGATAGGCACAGGCTCCCGTGACCCGAGAACAGATCGGATAAGCGGTAGACAATGAATGAATGTATATAATAAAATGTATATAATAAAATTAGTAAATAAATATTATAAAAAATAATTGTGGTACTAAAGAATAATAAAAAGTTAAATGCTATTAAAAAAACAAAACCCTAGCACAAGCTAGTTCCCGCATTTCGTATGTTCACGTGTTACGCTTGTGAAAGCTCATTTCAGTCAGCTGAAGACTAAATAAATCTCTCTAAAAGTGTTCATTAACGCTCAAAACAACACTTTTCCTAATTACGCCTGAACCCTGTGGTTATTTTTCCTGACGTGTTAGATATCTGTGTCTATGTCGAGTCTGTGTCCGAGTCTGTATCTGCGTCATGTCTGTGTCGAGTCTGTGACAGGTTTGTGTCATGTAGGTGTTGTGTCTGTGTCTGTTTTGAATCTGCATCTCTGTCGAGTCTGTCACGTCTGTGTCACGTCTGTGTCACGTCTGTGTCACGTCTGTGTCACGTCTGTGTCACGTCTGTCTATTTTGAGTCTGTGTCGAGTCTGTGATGTCTGTGTCGAGTCTGTGTCAAGTCTGAGATGTCTGTGTCGAGTCTGAGATGTCTGTGTCGAGTTTGTCTCATGTCTGTGTCTAGTCTGTGTCATGTCTGTGTCTATTTTGAATCTCTGTCGAGTCTGTCAAGTTTGTCTCATGTCTGTGTCAAGTGTGTCTAATCTGAATCTGTGTCAAGTTGTTCATGTCTGTGTCGAGTTTGTGCCATGTCTGTGTTTATTTCGAGTTTGTGTTAAGTACTGCGTTAGATGGCAACGGGTTAGGGAATGTAGTTGGTTAAACACAAAGGGGGCGGGGCTTAAATAACTGAACTGAAGTAAAAATGGAAATCTGATGATTTCTTCACGCTCTGTTTTGCCAGCATGGAGGTAGAGTCATGTTTCTGATTTAGACGTGCGATTAAAACACACACACACACACACACACACACACGTGTTGCAAGAATGCCATTTTATCAGAGAAGGAACAGAATCACTGGACATCATTTCTGCAGCTCGGTGGGGGAGGAGTCTCCATCCCAGTGTCTCTCTCCATCCTTCTCACACCTCCATCATCACTTTTTTTTTTATTTCATCACTTCCCTCCTCTTGTTCACTCCCATGATCACTCGCTCAGCCAGTTAAAGCTGAAGGTGCTACAGGAAGCAGATCGCTTTCCAACCTCAACCCCACATCACTTCAACAGAGAGAAGAATTATATTTTAGGAAGAAATACTTTTATGCAACACTTGTAGAAATAAAAATGTAAGTAAATAAATTTAATTAATTAATAATAAATTAATTAAATACTACTACAATTAATATTAGTACCAATTAATTTTTTTTAACATTCAATTACATGTACATTACTAAATACATCACAGAAGTTAACAAAAAATATTGATTAATATTTTTAAATAAATACTAAATAATGAATGAATCAAAATATTGCTCAAAAATATATTTAAAAAAAATTAAACTATTAAGCATCAAAATGTTGCTGTCATATCAGCATCTTAAAATCACAGAAAAATTAAATATAATTTTTTTGTGTAAATGATTTTGAAAATTTGTTTGTTGTTTAATTTTTATCTGTTTAGGGCTACACAGGTGGGTGATAACACAATGGCCAGATTTATTTATTATTATTTACAGTGCTTATGCTGGAAATAAAATGCTACCATGATTCTGAGGTTTAAAAAATGTCTAAAGCTCTCAGGGCTAAAAAAGGGTTAATTTATTCAGAGGAATTAAAAGAAACGAGCTGTAAGAATAATTAATTAATCTGCATGTTACCACCTGAAGCAATTAGTTGCGTAATGAAAACAGGGCAGTAACTCGATTAAAATTCTAAAAAAAAATAAAAAACATGAAACATTGCATGGAGACGAGCGCACAGAGGAATAAAGTCAACAAATTCAGAGGGAAATGATTACAGGTTAAAAATGCAACGCCTCCTAACATCCTGTGCTAATCTGTTTAAATCTGCACACACACACACAGACACACACACACACACACACATGTATGTAAACAGACAGTGACTGATGCTAGATTAAGAGTGTTTCAGCCAGGTGGGTTCTCTGGGTTCTACGCTGCTGCTGGAGGAGCCGTGGAGATCCTTATATCTCCTGATAAAGAGACTTGAGCTGAACCGTTACTGAGATAACAGCAGACGTCACGTTCACACCCTCACGTGTCAAAGCACAGAGAGAACTGCTGAAAGAACTTCTTCACTGATCCTGACACCCCGAGGACACGCCTCCTTCACTGATCCTGACACCCCGAGGACACGCCTCCTTCACTGATCCTGACACCCCGAGGACACGCCTCCTTCACTGATCCTGACACCCCGAGGACACGCCTCCTTCACTGATCCTGACA
>JAUCMX010000003.1:32730364-32760364 GCA_033459395.1 Hemibagrus guttatus
TAGTATACGGGTGCCAAAACTTTTGTTCTCCAAGTTAGAGAAGATTTAGTGCAACATTTAAATCGGTAAAAAAATGGTTTTGTTTTTTTTAAATTGATGTAATTCTGTAAATTTTCAATATATGTTGACTAAAAAAAAAAAAAAGCATTTAAAAAAAATATTTAAATTATTAAAAAAAAATTTATTATTTATCTAATATTTATCTAAATATTTATTATATCTTTAAAATGTAAAATATTGTTTTTTTATTTAAATAGATATTTGTACTTTTAGCATCTCGTCAAGAACCAGAATGGAAAAATTAACAAACAAAAGAAATTGGTTAAAAAAATAAATAAATAAATAAAAAGATAAAAGATAAATCACTTCAAGATTCCACATGACGCTGCACAGCTAATCTCAGAGCTAATCGATCTTAAACACGTGGAACTCGCACAATTCGGACATTCAAAATCAGACAGACCGGTCACGTGACCTTTGACCCTGTGATCTGCAAATCTAGAGGCACTTTTGCGCTGTACGTGTGAGCTCACCGAATTAATCGAGCGCATGATTGGAGCATACTGAGCGTAATTCAAGCTCTCGCACGAATTCAGATGTTTTTCTCTCACGTCGCCGAGTTTCACACGTCTGTGGCTTTCAGACGACGACAAAACGTCCAGCGAGTGTTTAGTCTTGTCTACACCCAGAACGCCACCTTCCATTATTCAATTTATTGCCAAATTTTCCATTTGACAAAATATTTTGTTTGGTCTCTCAAGACAACATAAAGTAACTCATTTTATCTCATTTTTGTCATATTCTTTATTTAATAAAAAACAAAACAAAAAAAACATTCTCATTTAAAATATTGCCTCCATCATAAAACCAAAAAAACATTTAAATGTTTTGTTGGTAAATCATTACTTTATTATTTAAATCAAGAAAACGCCACATGCTGTGTCAAAAAAAAAAAAACCTTGAACAATCGACATTTTAGGAAATTCCTCTAAAATATGACTGAAATTAGAGAAAAAAAAGGTTTGAATTTCACGAATGCATCAGACTTTCAGTTCGTAATAAAGAAAAAAAAGGCTGAAATACTGAGGGAGAAAAAGCTTTAAATGTTACGCAGTTTATAAACGAAGGTTTATTAAAGAAAAGATTTTAAGTAAGGTGAGGTTTTTGTAAAGTGGGCGGAGCTTCAGATCATGTGATTGGAATAGTTACATTAACATTGTGCTGAGTTTTTCTTACTAAACTTTGAGCAACGATTATGTTAGAAACCTTTTTTTTTTTATCCTGCGGAATTTTCCAGACTCTCACTATATGAAACACCATTTTCACTTAAAAGTGACCAGAAATAGTATATATATAATAATAAATGCAAACAAATCATCCTTAAAAAGTGCTCCGTTTTACAAAAAGTAAGTGAAACTGGAGTAAAAGTGACTCCTTGTCCATCACCATGGCGACAAGTGACAAGGTCCGGTTCAGGAAATTGACACATTTCATTATTCATCATCACATGTGACTGGAACACAGCTTTCTGCTTGCCTCTGCCAGAAGGTTTCAGCTGTAGAAGGAATCAGCAGTGAGGTTTTAGGAGGTCTGTGTGCACAGACATTCCAAGATCTCGGAGATGAAAACATGGAGTGTGAGATCATCTCCAAGCTTCTCGCCGCTCTCTAGCCTCTTCCTAGAAGGCCAATAATTTTGCACCAGCAAAGAAACTGGCACTATTTAGTAAATCCGAGCACTAAATAAACCTCTGTGTGATCAGACTGAAATTCTCCCTCGCTGTAAATATTAAATGTTTATTTTATAAATGAAAATTTATTTTGTTTGTTCATCATAACTGTTTTTGTTTTTTTTAATAAACAAGACGTTCATGATCTCTCCGTCTCTCTTCCTCTCCTCTCCCGCTTCCTCACGGTGCCGTCTTTCATCGTCTCCTGACTCGGTTGCCAGCGTGATAAAAACATGCGAGCGTACTGGAGGGGTCTGTGAATCGGTGGGTGGGCGGACACCGGCCCCTCCCCCTGCACCCCCCCCGCCTTCTAGCCCCCCCAATCGCATTTCATTGGCTCCTGATGACATCATAACGAGACGGCGAGGCTCACAGTACAACTTCACCAAGTACGCTTTGTCCTGAGACGCCTGCAGACATGTTTACTCAAAAATCCCAACCCAAAATATACAAATATACAGCCAGGTGCAAAAGTTTGTGCACCCCATGGTGTCTGAGTGCAGGATATAGTTACAAAAAAAAATTCTAATAAAATAATACCAAAAAAAAAAAAGAAACAAATAAAGTGATATGTTTATTATTATTATTATTATTATTATTATTATTATTAATAATATATTAATATATTATAAAATATTTTATCAATTCCATAATTGTAACATTAAAACTTGGTTGCTTAATCAGAAAAATCTGAGAAATTATGCCAATAAATATAACGATGAATAATATGACAAATAAATCTTTATAAACACATAATTTTAAAAATAAATAAAATAATTCAGCACTAAGAGTGTGCAGGTTTCTTTTTAAAATAAATATATATACACAATATAAATATTTGTTTTATATATATATATAAAAGCTTCAGGAGAAAAAAAATAAGTTGCTGTGAATGCACTTGGTTTTTTAGTACCAAAGAAAATCAGACTAAAATATTTATGCCGAACGTCAAGATAAAACATGTAATAAATACATAAACTTGTTTTTAAAATAAATAAAAATGAATTTTAAAAAATTAAAAATTCCAACACATTTCCTGCAAAATCATTTCTTTTAAACCTTGGATATTTAAAGTAAAAAGTAAAAATAATCTATGGATGTTTTATATTTTGCTCATGTTACAGTGTTACGCAATTTTTGGTGGTTTTCATCACAAACATCACAATTCACCAAGTTTCTCAGTAAAAGCAGCAGCTCGATACTCACAGTTCTCGCCGTGCTGCTTTCCCGCCGCGGACGGTCCACTAATCCCAGAGCAGAGTAATAATCCAGTATCGGAATTGTGGGTAATCCTTAATCCGTAAACGTGGAAATAATCCAAAATCCCCAAATCGTGCTCAGTCGTGAAGCGTCTCGTATAAAATCCCGAAGAGCTGAAAACAATTTTAATAAAAAATTCTAATTATTGCCAAATAATTATTTTCACAACTCATGAAGCTCGAATAAACACGACCACTTTCTATTTCAACTCTAGGCCACGCCCACTTTACTGACAACACACATAATGTGATGATTCTGCTTGTTCAAATGACATTATCGTTTCTATGGTAACCAGCATCTCATGGAAGGAGTCTCCAGTGCCAGAGGCTAGGAACGTTTTCCCCGCCTGCTTTATTGCTTTTTTCTTTCACAGGAAAAAGCGACAGTGCTCCAGGGTCTCGCGACGTGAACGGTTCTTTAAAGAACCCTAAATTTAATCGGAACCCATAAAGATTTGAACTTGCGTTTGGAGTTTAGATCAAATGTGTTTCTTGAAAGGTTCTACATGTCTACAGGGAACCTGCCAGGAAACAGAAATCCTGATCTTTGGTTCTAGAGTTAAAAAAAAACCCAAACACTTATTTTGTTTACACGGTTCCTCTCCACGATCTCCATGAACATCTCGCCTAAGGAGTTTTTAGGAATGTTAAAGGTTCTACCTTCTAAACAGGTTCTAATTCATGTTCTCCATGTACATCTCCACATGTTCTAACCACCTAAACAGTTCACTGTAAAGGGAACCCTAATTTAGAGTGCTGGGAAAAAAAGATTGCTTTTTAAAGACATAACAAAATGGTTCCTTAAGGGTTCTTAATGTTTCCAAGGTGAATGTTCTCAAAAGAAACCTCTCTGTCGTGGTGCTCTAGAACCCTTCCATTTTCCTTCGAAGAAACAAAGCAAAAGAGCAGGCTGCTTTCTTAAAAAAGTAGAACAAATGATTTGTGGGAGAACTTTTCTCCTGCGTGGAACCTTTACGAGTGCCTCGTGAAACATTGCTGCTTTTCCAAAGCTAATAATTTCTTGGACCTTATACAGTCACAGCGAAAAGAAAAGCCTCTCTCGCAGAGTTCTACGGAGAACATTTAGAGGAACGAGTGCTGAATGGAACCTTCACTTTGCATGCCACTCCTGGAGAGATCCTCATGGGTTCTCTGGACAGTTAACATTCCTAACTTTCGGGAATACGTGGAACCCGAAAGTTGTTGGAACATGGATGTTCTTTTTTTTTCACCACTTAAAGCTCTCCAAGAACTCGAGAACCCTGCTTTAGAGCGTTACATGGAACTATTTATTTTATTTTTTTTTAAGATGGTAAAATAAAATGGTTCATTTTTGGATAGTTAGCTTGTCATAAAGGTCTAAAAGGAACCGTCTCTGAAAAGAAAAACATTGAAGAGATTTTTGTTGTTGAGGATGTTTTCTGGACAGCAGAACAGTTCCTAAAAGAACCGAAATATTCATAAGAACCCACAAAATCCATGTTTAGAACTGGGGATCTCCATGAAAATCGCAAATAAGGTTTCTCTAGACGTTAGAAAGGTTCTAGATTTGAGAAAATGTTCTGGTTAAAGGGTCGTTCGGGTCACTGGGAAGTTTTACAGTTAAATAATATTAATAATAAAAAACATGGATATGTTTATTAATACTGCCTTAGAGCTGTGTGTGTGTGTGTGTGTGTGTGTGTGTGTGTGTGTGTGTGTGTGTGTGTGTGTGTGTGTGTTCGGTGCAAAACAAAGGAATGTTATAAAAACACACTGTGTCGATAATTTTCATCATTAAAAAGAACAAAATGTCCCAAAAAAAATCCACACTTTATACTTTAAAATGTTTGTTAAACTTTAAGTCTGTTTATTAATGTGAGGATGTGAAATGACGTCACAATAGTTGTGCAACTAAAGCAGCTTTAAAGTGCACTTCGCCTCACACACACACACACACACACACACACACACACACACACACACACTTTATCAGGAAATGGTATGAAATATAGAGTTGTGTTAGTAATGATGTAAAGGGGCATTACAGTGGTGTGTGTGTGTGTGTGTGTGTGTGTGTGTGTGTGTGTGTGTGTGTGTGTGGTCGGTGTAGAACAAAGGAAAAGAGGAAACAAAGCACTCGGGCTTCACTGTACCTGTTGCTCATTTGAACGTTTTTGTGCTTTTTCTTTTTTTTCTCATGCAAATGATGTCAAAGTTACAAAAAACTCTTAAGTGTCGGAATGTGACTTTATTTTATAAATATCTTTACTTTAAAGAACTTTAATAAATGACATTTCTCCTCCTCTCCTCTCCTCTCCTCTCCTCCTCTCCTCTCCTCTCCTCTCCTCCTCTCCTCTCCTCCTCTCCTCTCCTCTCCTCCTCTCCTCTCCTCTCCTCTTCTCCTCTCCTCCCCCTCTTCTCCTCTCCTCTCCTCTTCCTTTCTCTTCTCCTCTCCCTTTCTCTTCCCCTCCTCTCCTTTTCCCCTCTCCTCCTCTTCTCTTCTCCTCTCCTCCTCTCCCTCGTTCTTCTGTTATTGCAGTGCAAGGCTGCAGGGTTGCACGCGCATGGTCTCGCGCTGTCTCGCCAGGGGAAAGTACTGCACTTTTATTTTTTGGTCTTTTTGTTAAAGTTACTTTTGTCTCGCGCAGCACTCCGAGTATGGAGATACACAGCGCGAGAGCAGACCCGGAATCCTCCGGAGTTTTACTGCAAACAAACCCGGTGCACGCGGGGAGCCAGTCCTCGTGCCACAAACACCAACAAACAAACAAACAAACAAACAAACAAACAAACAAACAAAAAAACAAACAAACAAGCGACATGTTCCCGGTTTGATGAACCGGTGTGGAGACTCACACACGAGCGCGCGCGCACGGTCTCTTGTTGTTCCTCCAAGGCGACAGAACCGGAGCGCGTGACTTTACACCGAAAACTTTTCCTCTGATTAAAAAATATCCCTGAAACAAACCGCGCGCGCTTCCAAACAAAAGTGTGTGTGTGTGTGTGCGCGCGCAGGCGAAAATCAAACACAAAAAAAGCACTCACCTGGACAGAGTGGAGCAGCTCGCGCCTCGCGGCATCCGCTGGGTGGATGACAAAAAAAAAAGTTGGAGCGCGTGCGTGTCCGTGCTAGTGTTGATGGGTCCCTTTGTTTCTCTCGGTGCGCGCGCGCACGCGCGCGTGTGTGTATGTGTGTGTGTGTGTGTGTGTGTGCGTGCACGTGCGATGGAAAGATCGCGCCTTCTTCCTTTGAGCGCGAGTCCCGCCCTCGCGCGCGCAGAACCAACATCCGAGCCGTTAATGGATGCAGAAAATAAACAAAAAAAAAAAAAACACTTTTTTAAAAAAACGTACAGAGTTCCCCGATAGTCCTTTGGATGGTTTAAGTTTCTAGAGAACCTTACCTGGTTCTGTGGAGGTTTCTTTTCCAATTAAAGGACTCAAAAAGTTTGAGAAACCTGGTTCCTCAAAGAACTGAAAAAAGATCGATGATATGGAGAACATCCTTTTTTCCACTTTTTTTACAGTTCCAGGTTCTAAGGAAAACCATCACAAGTCCAGAAGCTTTGATGGTCAGTTTGACCATGAACATCTGGTGCAGTGAAATTAAACTAGGTTCCTCTAGGATGCTGCTGCTACATGAAACAACACACAGTAAGCCCTGAGAACATTAGCAGGTTTCAGAGGTTTCACATCCGTCTCTCCTGAAGAGCTCTACCAAGAACTTTTCCACATCTCCCTGGAGGAACAAACGCAGAACACTTGTTAAATGCAGAGACTTCCTGGAGGTTCAGTGGAGCTTCTCGCTGACAGAACCCATAAAATCTCAACAGGTTCTAGTAACATTGATAGCTCCTAAAAGAACTCTTTATGATCATCTAGCCAGTTCCACATGATCTCCATTTCCATCACAGCCCAGGGCTCTTTAGATGTTTAAAAACTAACCGCATTGCTAACTCACACTAACCCATGCTAACTCACACTAATCCATGCTAACTCACACTAACCCATGCTAACTCACACTAACCCATGCTAACTCACACTAATCCATGCTAACTCACACTAACCCCATGCTAACTCACACTAACCCATGCTAACTCACACTAATCCATGCTAACTCACACTAATCCATGCTAACTCACACTAACCCATGCTAACTCACACTAATCCATGCTAACTCACACTAACCCATGCTAACTCACACTAACCCATGCTAACTCACACTAATCCATGCTAACTCACACTAACCCATGCAACTCACACTAACCATGCTAACTCACACTAACCCATGCTAACTCACACTAATCCATGCTAACTCACACTAATCCATGCTAACTCACACTAACCCATGCTAACTCACACTAACCCATGCTAACTCACACTAACCCATGCTAACTCACACTAACCATGCTAACTCCATTAACCTTGTATTGTTGAGTTATTGGACGGAATGAGACGTGTTTACTAGGTTGATTGACTGATTGTGTTTAAGCTAGTGGGCTAAGCAAGTGTTAGTGTTCTATCAAGCTAGATGCTATTGCTAGAAGCCCAAAGAGGTGACTCAGTAGCTAAAATACTACATAAAAAAATATATTCAGGAGTAAGTTAGATAGTATTAAAGTAAACCAGACCTCTGCTGTTTGAAATTATTTATTTATGCTTAATCTAGAAGGCTATGCTAATGATTGTGTTTAAGTGTGTTAGTGTAGTGTAGTAAAATGTAGTGTAGTGTAGAGTAGAGTAGTGAAGTGTAAAGTATTGAAGTGTAGTATAGTGTAGTGTAGTGTAGAGTACTCTAGTGTAGTGAAGTGTAGTGTAGTATAGAGTAGTGTAGTGAAATGTAGTGTAGGGTAGTGTAGAGTAGAGTAGTGTAGAGTAGGGTAGTGTAGAGTAGAGTAGTGAAGTATAGTGTATGGTAGTGTAGTGTAGAGTAGTGTAGAGTAGAGTAGTGTAGTGTAGGGTAGTATAGTGTAGGGTAGTATAGTGTAGAGTACAGTAGTGTAGGGTAGTGTAGTGTAGAGTAGAGTAGTGTAGTGTAGGGTAGTATAGTGTAGGGTAGTATAGTGTAGAGTACAGTAGTGTAGGGTAGTGTAGTGTAGAGTAGAGTAGTGTAGTGTAGGGTAGTATAGTGTAGGGTAGTATAGTGTAGAGTACAGTAGTGTAGGGTAGTGTAGTGTAGAGTAGAGTAGTGTAGTGTAGGGTAGTATAGTGTAGGGTAGTATAGTGTAGAGTACAGTAGTGTAGGGTAGTGTAGAGTAGTGTAGAGTAGAGTAGTATAGTGTAGGGTAGTGCCGTGTAGGGTAGAGTAGTGTAGAGTAGTATAGTGTAGAGTACAGTAGTGTAGGGTAGTGTAGTGTACAGTAGTGTAGTGAACAATAGTGTACTGTAGCGTAGTGAACAGTAGTGTAGTGAACAGTAGTGTAGTGTAGTGAACAGTACTGTAGTGTAGTGTACAGTAGCGTACTGAACAGTAGCGTAGTGAACAGTAGTGTACTGTAGTGTAGTGAACAGTAGTGTAGTGAACAGTACTGTAGTGTAGTGAACAGTAGTGTAGTGAACAGTACTGTAGTGTAGTGTACAGTAGTGTAGTGAACAGTAGTGTAGTGAACAGTAGTGTACTGTAGTGTAGTGAACAGTAGTGTAGTGAACAGTACTGTAGTGTAGTGAACAGTAGTGTAGTGAACAGTACTGTAGTGTAGTGTACAGTAGTGTACTGAACAGTAGTGTAGTGAACAGTAGTGTACTGTAGCGTAGTGTACAGTAGTGTAGTGAACAGTAGTGTAGTGTAGTGTAGTGAACAGTAGTGTAATGTAGTGTAGCATAGCGTAGTGAACAGTGGTGTAGTGTAGTGAGCAGTACTGTAGTGTAGTGTAGTGAATAGTAGTGCAGTGTAATGTAGTGTAGCGTAGTGAACAGTAGTGGAGTGAACAGTAGTGTAATGAACAGTAGTGTAGTGTAGTGTAGCATAGTGAACAGTAGTGGAGTGAACAGTAGTGTGTACACTACTGTTCACTACGCTACACTACATTACACTACACTATTGTTCACTACACTACTGTTCACACTACTGTTCACTACGCTAGACTACACTACATTACACTGCACTATTGTTCACTACACCACACTACTGTTCACTACACTACACTACTGTTCCTTACACTACTGTTCACTACGCTACACTACACTACCTTACACTACACTATTGTTCACTACACTACACTACTGTTCACTACACTACTGTTCACTATGCTACACTACATTACACTACACTACTGTTCACTACACTACTGTTCACTACGCTACACTACACTACATTACACTACACTACTGTTCACTACACTACACTACTGTACACTACACTACAGTACTGTTCACTACACTACTGTTCACTACATTACAGTACTGTTCACTACACTACACTACTTACATTTACATTTACATTTCTGGCATTTGGCAGACGCTCTTATCCAGTGCGACGTACAAAAGTGCTTTAGTTCTCAGTCAATGAATACATTAACACTGGTTCAATAGGACACAAACTTGGGATAGCATTAACTTAAACTGAGTTGGGTCTTTTAATTTTTTGAAACTTTGCAACATAATACGTAAACAGGGAAAAATAAGAGCTAGTTTAAGTGTTTCAGGAAGAGGTAAGTCTTCAGTTGCCGTTTGAAGACTCGGCCGTACGGATACCTAGGGGAAGTTCGTTCCACCGCCTCGGTGCCAGAACAGAGAAGAGTCTAGATGTATACCTACCTTTTTCCCTGAGAGATGGTGGGACCAGTCGAGCAGTGCTAGTGGATCTGAGTGAGCGAGGTGCAGTGTGAGGAGTGACGAGAGCTTTGAGGTAAGATGGCGCTGGTCCATTCTTGGCTTTGTAGGCAAGCATTAGTGTTTTGAATCTGATGCGTGCAGCTACCGGAAGCCAGTGGAGGGAACACAGCAATGGGATGGTGTGGGAGAACTTGGGCAGGTTGAAAACAAGTCGTACAGCTGCATTTTGGATCATTTGCAGTGGGAGAATTGCGTTCAGAGGTAGACCTGCCAGAAGAGAGTTGCAGTAGTCCAATCTCGAAATGACCAGAGCCTGAACAAGCACCTGAGTAGCCTGTGTGGATAGAAATGGCCGAATCCTTCTGATGTTGTACAGAAGAAACCGAAATGAGCGTGTCACATTAGTGACATGGGAGGAAAAGGACAGTTGATTGTCCATGGTTACCCCAAGGTTGCGAGCAGTGGCTGAAGGGGAAATCATGGAGTTGTTCAGAGATATCGCAAGGTCTTGGGCTGGGGATGGATCACCTGGAATGTCCAGCAGCTCAGTTTTGCTGGGATTGAGTTTCAGCTGATGAGCCGTCATCCAAGATGAAATGTCCACCAGACACGCTGAGATCCGAGCAGAAGCCATGGTATCTGAGGGAGGGATGGAGAAGATAAGTTGGGTGTCATCGGCGTAGCAGTGGTATGAAAATCCATGTGAGGATATAACTTTGCCAAGAGAGTAAGTATAGAGGGAGAAAAGGAGAGGACCAAGTACTGAGCCTTGTGGGATACCAGTAGAGAGTCTGCGTGGAGCAGATGTCAATCCCTTCCATGTTACCTGATATGAGCGACCGCCCAGGTAGGAAGCAAACCATTCCCATGCTGTTCCACAAATTCCAAGACTCCTGAGGGTGGACAAGAGAGTCTTGTGGTTTACTGTGTCAAATGCTGCAGACAGGTGGAGGAGGATGAGGACCGATGACAGTTTGGCTGATCTAGCAGCATGTAGTTTCTCAGTGACTGCCAAAAGGGCAGTCTCTGTGGAATGTGCTGCTTTGAAGCCAGACTGGTTGGGGTCATGGAGGTTATTCTGCATGAGATAGTCACAGTAGTAGTACACACTACAATAGTGTAGTGTAGTGAACAGTAGTGTAGTGTAGTGTAGCGTAGTGAACAGTAGTGTAGTGAACAGTAGTGTAGTGAACAGTAGTGTAGTGTAGTGTAGCGTAGTGAACAGTAGTGTAGTGTAGTGAACAGTAGTGTAGTGAACAGTAGTGTAGTGTAGTGAACAGTAATGTAGTGTAATGTAGTGTAGTGTAGCGTAGTGAACAGTAGTGTAGTGAACAGTAGTGTAGTGTAGTGTAGCGTAGTGAACAGTAGTGTAGTGTAGTGAACAGTAATGTAGTGTAATGTAGTGTAGTGTAGCGTAGTGAACAGTAGTGTAGTGAACAGTAGTGTAGTGTAGTGTAGCGTAGTGAACAGTAGTGTAGTGAACAGTAGTGTAGTGTAGTGAACAGTAGTGTAGTGAACAGTAGTGTAGTGAACAGTAGTGTAGTGTAGTGTAGCGTAGTGAACAGTAGTGTAGTGAACAGTAGTGTAGTGTAGTGAACAGTAGTGTAGTGAACAGTAGTGTAGTGTAGTGAACAGTAATGTAGTGTAATGTAGTGTAGTGTAGCGTAGTGAACAGTAGTGCAGTGAACAGTAGTGTAGTGTAGTAAACAGTAGTGTAGCGTAGTGTAGTGAACAGTAGTGTAGCGTAGTGTAGTGAACAGTAGTGTAGTGTAGTGAACAGTAGTGTATTGTAGTCAACAGTAGTGTAGTGTAGTGAACAGTAATGCAGTGTAATGTAGCATAGTGAACAGTAGTGTAGTGAACAGTAGTGTAGTGTAGTGGACAGTAGTGTAGTGTAGTAAACAGTAGTGTAGCGTAGTGTAGTGAACAGTAGTGTAGCGTAGTGTAGTGAACAGTAGTGTAGTGTAGTGAACAGTACTGTATTGTAGTCAACAATAGTGTAGTGTAGTGAACAGTAATGCAGTGTAATGTAGCATAGTAAACAGTAGCGTAGTGTACAGTAGTGAAATGTAGAGTACTGTAATGTAGTGTATTGTAGTGTAGTGAACAGTAGTGTAGTGTAGTGTAGTGTAGTGTAGAGTAGTGAAGGGTAGTGAAGAGTTGGCTAGTGATGTAGAGTACAGTTGTGTAGTATAATTTAGTTCAGTGTAGAGTAGGGTAGTGTAGTTTAGTTTTTTGTAGAGTAGAGTAGTGTAGTGTAATTTATTTTAGTGTAGAATAGAGTAGTTTGTTGTAGTGTAGTGTAAAGTGTAGAGTACAGTAGAGTTTGGTAGAGTAGTGTAATTTAGTTTAGTGTAGAGTAGAGTAGTGTAATTTATTTTACTGTAGTGTAATTAGTGTAGTTTACTGTAGTATACAGTTTCCCAGTGTGTCTTATTGTGTGATTTGTGTATAAACGTGTAAAGCTCCAGCAGGTGTGATTTGGGTTAAATAGCTGATTGTTTTTGTAAAACTGTGCTTGTGTCCAGTTCAGCGAGCTCAAAGATAAACACTGTTCTTTACATTTGACCAGAATCTTTACCTAGAGCAAAGATTTTCCTTCTGGATTTATAAAGGTCTATCTCATCTCATCTCAGTGACTTAGTCATGTTTAAGTATGCTAACCATGTAATAATCCTTCATGAAGCTAGTTTTAGCTCCAGATTTAAGTTATTTTTACATAGTCTAAGCCATTGAATTTTTAAATAAGTAAACTAGTGGACAGTAAAATACACATATGACTGATTAATTATTTATTTTTATATTTTTGTGATGCAGTAACAAAATCCAGACACAGACTAAATGTTTTATGAAGACGACTTCCTCAGCTTGATTAGTGACCTGGTTACCCAGATAGCAGCTGAATGATTTATTTATTTGTTGATGTGGGTTAAGGTAAGAGTGCCAGAGGAGAAGTCAGTGATTCAGATATATATACGGAATAGAACAGCTGGATAATTGTTTTGGTTGGTTTGTTTTTTTTCCCTTTACATTAAAGCTTATTATTAAAGTGATTTATTTACCTGAAGCTGAGTTATTTTTCTTTTCCTTTTAAATCTTATTGTCTATATTATTTTTCTGTAATTAAACAGTGTACTTAATAACAATAATAATAATAATGCACACATTACTATTAGTAGTAGTAGTAGTATGTCTTTGTTTTGTTTTTTTGTATGTGATCAGTTGAGCAGTCACTTATGCAATAAAAAGGAAACAAAAAAGAGTCATGAGGGCGTGTTAAGGTTCAGTTCCAGCTGACTTTATTTCCTTCCTGAAAAAAAAACAAAAAAAAAAACAAAAAAAACAAAAAAAAATCTGTACATGTGTATATTAACAATCTGACAGGCAGTGACTTGACACATAGAGCTGGCGTTAAGCCCCGCCCCTCGACCCACCCACCCCCCCTCAGTCCCGCCCCCCAACTCCCAAATCCGTAATGCGTTATGGCATGATTAGGATGCAAAACAAAGATTTTTTTCCTTTTTTCTACGCAGCATATTGCACAGAACATAAAGTTAATATATTCCACCTGTGTATATACTATATTTATACATAAACTCCTCGACAACAATCGTTAAAGGAAGTAGGCTAAGCGAAACGATAGCTGTTCTAGTGCCATGACATGTTTATAGCGCAACAACATACAGAAAACACACACAATCTCTTTTTTTGCTTATAATAATAATAATAATAATAATAATAATAATAATAATACAGTCAACTGTACAAATTCACGATTTTTTCCTAATTTTCCAGAACACAACAGCTATTATATTATTAGAAACCTGAATCTGTGATACAAAAGTCTATCCACCATGCCTTAAAATACGAAAACGATGAGCTATACGAGTAGAAAAAGAGAGATTAAATATCCAAACACGATATGATTTCATTTTCCGTTCGGTGTTTTTCTTTCTTTTCTTTTTTTTTCAAAAATGCCATAAAAATGATCGATTAAAGCTACGATAATTGACTGAGCAAGATCTGATGTGTAGAAAAGTGTGTGTGTGTGTGTGTGTGTGTGTGTGTGTGTGTGTGTGACAGATCGGAGCTGTAAACACAGACAGGAGGTCGATTTTGCATTAACCAACTCACCTAGAATAAAGAAGAATTAGGAGAGAGGGAAAAAAGCAGGTACACAAATCGTCACCGAATCGCCACGCCCCCTTTTTTGTTTCGATCTTTTTGTCGTTTTGTTTTGTTGTTTTTTTTTAAATATAGATTTGTACAAAAATACACTGAGAAAATAATCAAACGCTCTCTTTCTCCAAAAAAGTCTACATCTAAATATAAAAAGAAAAGAAAAAAAAAAAAAACGTTAGCCCTTCTTTTTGGGAGAAGGAATATGAACCAAAACAAAAACTGGATTTTTTTTTTTCCTTTTAAAAAAATTGCAATGCTTGGCCGGTATATAAATACATCCTCATATATATAAAAAATGGCATCTGAAAAAACAAACAAACAAAACACAACGATGGACAAGAGTGTATAAAAACAACAACACAGGAGAGATTTGGTCCTGATTCCGTTAAAAAAAGTTCCGCACAGATCTGAGTCTGAAAATCCTGAAGTTCAGAATGAAAAACAGCTGGTGATTTTTTACTTTTTAAAAAAGTCAAACATGGCGCCATCTAGCCATCTGACCCAAACCCACTGCCCCAGTGAACTGTTCCACAGTCTCACAAAAACTCCTCACACACCGGAGGACGGGTGACATGCTTCTCTCTCTCTCTCTCTCTCTCTCTCCCCCTCTTCTCCTCTTTTTTATTTAAATAAAGGGTTTGTCTTACAGTCTTAAAGTTGACCGACCTCGTTGATAAATGCACCCCCCTCCTACTTCTGTACCTCTTATAAAGTCTTATAAAGTCACGTGCTTCATAATTCTTTCTTTTCTTCCATGACTGAAAACGGCGTCTCGTGCAAAATCAAATCACAGTTTTCCACTTCCGGCTTTAATTATTATTAACTTGTTTGTTTGTTTGTTTGTTTGTTTGTTTGCAATAGGATCTCCTCCTTGTTGTTTCCTCCTCGCCGTGCGCGCGGACACTTTCCGGTCCTTCCGGTCCTGCAGCGAATCAAAGACAAGTCCCTTCCCGTTTCTCTGCACGCGCCTCCGAATCTCCGTGTCCCGGTTATTTCGTGTAAAGTGTCCTCGTGAACGCGCGGAAACTCATTCACGTTTGCGGTGTAGAGCCCTAATGCGCCGCAGCGCACGTGCCTCCGGTCCCTTCTTCATCTCTTTCTCTTTAAATTAAAAACAACTTTCAGCTTTTTTGCTCATTTGAGACTCGAACTGCTTCCATGCAGCTTCACGGAGACGGTTCTCCCTTATTGATTGATTGATTGATCGATTGATTGATTGATTAAATTGTTTCATCTCCTTGCACCGTTTGTTTTCTCAGCCTCGCGCTCGCTCCGCGGTGCTCAGTACGTGAACACGAGGTTGGAGATCGTGGACTCGAGCCAGTCCCGCGAGATCATCTCGGTCACCTCGGGCGTGCAGTAGTCGGGGAAGTCGAAGTGAGAGCCAGCGCATGACTCGAAGCTCGAGTCCCAGTCGCGGTCCAGCGCCGGCGAGCACGAGGACGCGGAGGAGGTGGAGTAAGCAGAGCCGAAGCTGCCCAGAGACGTGCTGTCGAATCCGGGGCTCGCGCGGCGCCTCGCCTCCGCCTCTTCCTCAAACTCCTCGTCCGAAGATGAAGATGAAGATGATGATGATGATGATGATGATGGAGACTGGGATAAGCGCGAGACGGAGGGAGCGGGCGAGGGCGCGCGGAAGGCGCGGTGTGAGTCCTCGTAAAGACTCTGCGCGTCCCCGAACTCGGTGGAGCTGCTCAGTGTCGGGCTCGCGGGAACGCTTCCGCCTCCGCCTCCGCTCCCGAAAACGTAAACTCTCTTCGGTTTCTTGTCCGACTTGTTGGACTTGTAGAGCGCGTGGTGGTCTGTCCCGGCGGCCGGTTCTTTGTGAGCCATCTTGTGCGCCTTGCCGTGGCCGCCGCTGCCCGGTCTGGAACTTCCGCTCTTTTTGGAATGCGTCTTCAAAATGGCGCCGTGAGCACCGGCACCTCCACTCGCCTTCTCGCCGGTCTTGGAGCCTCCGCCGGACTTGGCCTTTTTCCGCGGCCGGTACTTGTAGTCCGGGTAGTCGGCCATGTGCTTGAGGCGCAGGCGCTCCGCCTCGCGGATGAACGGGATCTTGTCGGTGTCCTTCAGCAGCTTCCAGCGCTTCCCGAGCCGCTTGGAGATCTCGGCGTTGTGCATGTCGGGAGACTGCTCCATGATCTTCCGCCGCTCGATCTGCGACCACACCATGAAGGCGTTCATGGGCCGCTTGATGTGTCCGCTGGGGGTCTTGCACCAGCCCGGGTCCACGAGCTTCTCGGCTCCGGGGCTCGCGGATGACGGGGCGCACCGATCCGCGTCTCTCGCGCCGGAACCGAAACTCTCCGTGCTGCTGCTTTTCTGCACCATCTCCAAATCTCCGCCGTGAAGATCACACAGCACTAACACTCCTCTCTCTCTCTCTCTCTCTCTCTCTCTCTCTCTCTCTCTCTCTCTCTCTCTCTCTCGGTAAAAGTCCTGAGAAGTTCTGATCCAGATTATTTATGAGTTGTTGTTTTTTTCGCACGCGGGGATTTGATATAAACTCAGTGAGCGGACACACACTCCGGCTCGCGCCGTGTCCGTTCTCCGTTCATGTTCGCGTTAAGAGTGTGTGTGTGTGCGTGTGTGTGTGTGTGTGTGTGTGTGTGTGTTTCAGCTCTTTCTGCATAACCGAGCTGCAGGTTGTTGTTGTTGCAGTAGTACGCTTCCCATCTGCGGTGCGCGTGCAGAGAAGTTTTTCAGATCCTTTCCAACACGCAGTGCTCGCGCCGCTTTATCCCTGCGCGAGGCCAGATCGGTGAGCACACCGCAGCCAATCAGCGTTAATCACCAGCCTTCCCCCCTGCCGAGAAGCCACGCCCCCTGACTGCTCCCATTGGCTGGAAACAGGAATCTAATCAGAATCGGCGCGTGCAATGCGCAGCTCTGGCTCTGACGTCATTCCTGTAAACTTATTATTTATTTATTTTTAAGAGCGCGAGACAAAGCTGATGAGCTCGTGAAGTGGTTTAATTTAAAATGAAATAAAGATATAATTTTTATTTCTCCTTTTCAGACTCGTGTATATAAATAAACATTTCTGACACTACACACACATTATATTTATATTTATATGCAAAGAATAAAAATAATATTTATATAAATGATGATGTAATTAATCAGTTAATCACAAAATATTTTATATTTCTTAAAGGCATTTCAGACACCGACAGCGCGCGAGCGCTCAGCCTCATGTTGTGGTCGCGAAAAAAAGCCCTGTTATTATTATTATTATTATTATTCTCTAAACCCCGCCCCTGAGGGACGAACCGTGACAAGCCACGCCTCTTCCCATTTCAGTTGGAAGGGAGGATGAAAAACAAGCTTTAGCTCCACGCGCTCTGACTGGACAGGTGCTGCTCACCTGGATGCGCGTGCTGAAGTCGCGTTATTTGTTGTTATTATTCTTTTCATGAGAAACAATGGAAATGTAAATATAACTCTGTATAACAACCGAAATCTGAACAGCGCTCTCCGTCATGGTGTGTGTGTGTGTGTGTGTGTGTGTTGAGCCGACGCTAGATGGCAGAGTGGAGCTGAGAGACTCTCCAGCTGTGTGTATTTAAGATGTTGTAGTGTGTTACAGCAGACACGGGATCAGTTGCATAATTCCAAAACAAACGCAACATTTGGTGGAACACGACGGCGGCAGAACCACCTCACAGAGATCTTTAAGCACATAGCAAGATATTGTGCAAAGTCTTTCTCCCCCCTCTCACCTGGATTAGAGTTGAGCAATTAAACAAGAGCAGATTACATCGTTATGTAGCTTCCAAACACAGTGTCCAGTCCAAGAAGTGTGTTGTTGTTGTATCTAATGCCAGGAAACGTTCTAATTTACTGTCTGGTCACTCAGAGAGAACAAGTGGACTAATCTGCACCTTCTCTTGTGTATACAGTGACATTGTAAAAAAAAAAAAGGCTTAAATTGCAACGAGACACACCTTTGCAGGTAAAACATATTTCAGAGTCTTATAAAAGGTTCTTGGTCCAAACTTGGTCTACAGAATGATCTAGATTAGAGTCATAAACCTGGCTATGAATTTAGTGTCTTAACTTTTAATCCATCAATTTAAAGGAGTTTTCCATTTAGTGCTCATTGCTCCTCGTTACTCAGTGTCTTTGCTGGCCTTTTGTGCTTTAACGAGTGTCACGATCTATGCATTAGTGTCCCTGATGCCATTAAAGCATCAGTTTAGTGTCCCACAGGCTAGTGTGCACTTTAAGGTGGTATGTAGTGTGTTAACAGTATACACTGTACTATATGTTTAGTTTAGTGTTCATGGCTATGAATGTAGAGACTTAACCCTAAACTAGAAATTATGGACCATCTAGTGTCCCAAATTAAGGGCCAATTGCCAGAATTTGCTTGCTTAGGGTCTATTGCTAGAAATGTTAGAATCTTTTGTTGTAAGCGTGTCATAGGTGTAAGAATTTACTAATGTCTGACTGATAAAACCAGAGCTAAAAAACTGGGTCAGAACTCTGTGTGCTAATCTAGTGTACATTTCCCACACAGAGTTTGTTGCTAAAAAAAAACTAGCATTGTAATTTAGGGCCAATTGCTAAAAATCTAGAAAATATCCTGTGCACCAATATAGTGTCTATTGCTAGAAAATGTAACATCCTTATGTAGAGTTTATTTCCAGAAATTTAGTGCAGTACCTTCAGGTATATTTCTAGAAATTTAGCGCACTAATATAAGGTATATTTCTAGAAATGTAGTGTACTACCCGGTGTACTAACTAAAGGTATATTTCTAGAATTGATTTTTTTTTTTTTACTACTTTAAGGTATATTTTTATAACTATAGTGCACTAACTTAAGGGTTATTTCTAAAAATGTAGTGTACTACCTGAAGGGTTATTTCTAGAAATTTAGTGCTCTATCATAAGGTTTATTTATAGAATTGTAGTGCACTACCTTGAGGTATGTTTATAGAAATTTAGTACACAACCATAAAGGTATATTTCTAGAAATGTAGTGTACTAACTTAGGATCATTTGCTAGAAAGTTGATGTTCTAACCCAGGCTCCTTTGGCTAGAAATGTAGTGTCCTAGCTTGGGGTCAGTGCTAGAAATTGTTTGTCCTAACTCAGAGTCGCTGTTGTAAACTTGTTATAAACGCCAGTTAGCTAGCGGTGATTGTGTGAATGTAATAAATATAATATTGATTTAAAAAAAAAGCACCTTAGATGAACTTTGGTGACCTCTGGGATCTCTGATCAGGCTTCGGAGACATTCTGTCCTTGACTTCGGGCAATCTGTTCTTCACCTTGACCACCTGCAGTGCAGAAGTGCCAGAGGGGAATAAAACATTGTACAGAAGATAAATCAGTGTCGTGGACTAACAACAGGCCGCACTTTTGCTCAGTTGTAACGAGCATTTGGATGATGATATGGTGTAAAGCAAATTTAACCAGCTGCTCGGCTCGGCTTTATCTTATCTGTCCCAGCAGCTGCCTGCTCGTGTCCCGGTTAATCAGTGACAGGGACGAGGTTTGGGGTCTGCTGCTGCAGTTTAGTTAGTGTCAAACTCTGATTTCAGGAGTTCAGCAAGGGCAAGTCGAACATCTGCTCGCACCGGGCAACGTCCCATTAGTGCTGTTAGAGAAGTGCTTACTTTATAGACCACCAGATTACCCTTCTCATCACCTGGAGGTTTCACCAAGGTCCATTTATCTTGTTTTTAAAGTATGTTATCTAAAACTGTAAATTTTTTAAACTATGAAGTGAACTATTTAGGTACTGACTTAAATGAAGGTGCAAATAATAGCTTAACATAAACAAAGACTAATATGAAAGAAATGAAAGAAACAGTTGGGTATACTGCTGCACCGATCCGCCTTGTAGGTGAACAAAATGGCTTCTTCACTCATTATTCAGCAGCTGATAAAACAACACTTGATCCAGTGCTCTGTTATTTTACCGCATATCTTCTGTCCTGTACAGAAGACTGCATCACAGCCTGAAGGATAAGCTGACCTGGCATTCAGCTGCTACGCCTCCGAGATCTATAAAAGTCCTGGATGGAGGCCACGTCTCTGACGTTTCTGTAATTACAGCCAGAAGGTTATCATGACTGAGAGGATAATAAAGAATTAAACACAAACAACAACAACAACAACAACAACTGTAATAAATACTGTAAAGATTGTACATTACGTACTGTACACACACACAGCATAGTGACCTACTTTTTAGTCCAAACAGCACCAACTTTCTCTGAAAAACACCTTCCTACACACACACACACACACACACACACACACTGTAGACCCAATCTGAGGTGAGAAGAGGTGGCTGTAATTGGTGTTCTGTCGCTTCTTCACCGTTTCTCCTCTCACATCCTTTTAATTCACACACTGAGTGAAAGACAGAGCGCTAGCGCTATTTACCTCCATTTTCCATCACAATAACGTTCTCTTTTCCACAAATAGCTGTTATTGATTAGTGTGCTGGACGTCTCGTCTGCAGAAATCGCCTCTGCCTACTTTGCTAGGCTGATAGAGTGGCGTAGAGACGGAACACTTAACATCTAAGTCGCGAGAGAAGCTTCATAGCCTGTGAAGTAGACGTACTGCTTATATCAGATTTATGAGCTTTTATGGTGTGTCCTAAGGCACCTAGTGGACTCGGAGTGTCCAAATATCCCCTAACTGGAGACTACATAGAGCGCTATATAGGGTGCACTACAAAGACTACATAGGGCGCTATATAGGGTGCATTTCATAGACTACACAGGTCATTATATAGGGAGCACTACATAGGGCGCTATATAGGGTGCACTACATAGGGCGCTATATAGGGTGCACTACATAGACTACATAGGGCACTATATAGGGTGCATTTCATAGACTATACAGGTCACTATATAGGGAGCACTACATAGGGCGCTATATAGGGTGCATTTCATAGACTACACAGGTCACTATATAGGGAGCACTACATAGGGCGCTATATAGGGTGTACTACATAGACTACATAGGGCGCTATATAGGGTGCATTTCATAGACTACACAGGTCACTATATAGGGAGCACTACATAGACTACATAGGGCACTATATAGGGAGCACTACATAGACTACATAGGGCACTATATAGGGTGTCGAGGTCATTATTTCATTTCCTACATAGCGGATTTGGATTAGCTGTGAGAAGCTGTAAAGCTCTATACAGCATGGAAAAAATTCTGTATCAAATTTTTAAAAGCCTTAAGTGCGTGCAAAACCCCAGTCTGAAGACGAGGAACCTTCTCCCCAAGAAAATACTAATGTAACTCCAATCCATTCTGACACGTTTATCCTGGGAACGATCTTCCCTCACTGCTTTATTGTTTATTAAATATTTATGTCTTGTTTCTAATGAATAAGAAGGTCATGTGATTAAATGCTCAGGTTCCAGATCTGGTTCCAAGCTTCCCCTGCAGCTCTTCAGGATAATACTCAACACACTGACGCTCACACTGATGCTATAAAAGGAGCTACGCTAAATGTTTTCCACAACTCGAAACCTAAACATCTTCCTGCCACTAACGATCACACGTGTAGGAATTTAATTACACATGTGAAGTCTAAATTGTTCATAAAATACCTGTGTATTTATACTTATTACTGTAAAAAAAGGGAAACAAATAAATGAAAGACTGTAGGCACAAGGTTTGGTGATTTCTTTCGTTTTGTTATTGTTTTTTTTCCACTAAAAAATGCTAAAGTTAAGGAAGCGGTTTGTCTAAAAAACATTTGGTCTAAAAAACATTTGTTCTTCTGTTTCTTTCTTTCTATTTCATCTTTATTTGTCCTCCAGATGGGGGGATGGAGGCAGGTTAGGAATAGAATGAATAATTTCTCCCCCTAATTTCTTTAGGGTGGTGGTGTTGTGGGTTGTGGATGCAGACAGAGTGCATTCTGGGAGACAATTATAGTGACATATGGTGCAGTAGAGGCCCTGACATGCTCTGGACACTTACCCATAATCCCTCACTCTCTACATAGTGCACTATTCTCTGGTTATTGGATGTTTTACTACATTGTCTTCTAAAATCCCACAACGTACCGGGACAGGACAGTGTCCAGGTATAGAGTAGTGCGATTAAGTAATGTTTCAACAGCTAAATGTTATTATTTGCAAAAAATAAAAAATGTAATAGTGTGTGTATGACATCATAATATTACTTATGATGTCACAAGTCGCTATTTAAAATAATGCCGAGAGAGAGAGAGAGAGAGAGTGAGAGAGTGAGAGAGTGAGAGGAAAGTCCAATCATGAATTTGCTGTTGCTTTTTTGTCTCTCTGCCCTTCCCTTCCTCTGAGGCTGCCAGAATCACACACACACACACACACACACACACACACACACACACACACACACACACACACACAGCAGCAGCACTTACTTCAGCTTTTGCCAGCAAGCGAGCAAAGTATCTCCGCCTCGTCGCTTGTTCCTCTTCCTCGCTTCGCCTCCGCTCTCTTCCTTGGAAAATTAGGACGCCGCCGAGGAACTGGAAAGAATTAATAATACAAAACACACGGATTGGAAGCTCGGATAAAAGGCGGCACCTTCGGGATGCAGCAGTAGATACCATTTGTACATGGATGATGTGATTTCAGGCCTGTGGATGCAGAGATGAGAGAGTGAGAGAGATATACAGACTGAGGAAAAGGAAAAGAGAGAGAGAGAGAGAGGGAAGCAAACTGCTAGCACAGCTCTCTCAGAAACATCGCAGCTCTCTGTAAATTTTTAACTGCTCATTCCTCCTGTGTGTTTTTTTCTCTCCAGCATCTCACTATACTGAGGATAAAGTACTCTCTCTGATACATCTTCATCATCCCTCAGAGAGAGAGAGAGAGAGAGAAACTGCAGGAGTACCACGACACCTCCATGACGTCTCGGATTTCCTCTGGATTACATCACAACTCCCACCTTTGGAGCATTACGAGGAATTTCTTCTGAAGCATCAGTCAGGTTTTTATTCCCTACAGGATGTGTTTCCTCTTCAGGTAAAATGACGCTCATAAGGTTCTTATGAAATGAATGCAATAAAAATATATAACTAACATACAGTTCTATAATATCTGAAAACCTTTTTCATTGTTCACTTGTCGCTCTGGGGTGTCGCCTTGTAATCATAGAAACGTCACATTTCATCCTCGATGATGGGATGATAAAAGAGAAACGAGATTAAGGAAAGATCGAGCTTTAACCCTTTTCCCCTACCCTTTTAATTCCCACGATTAAAGCGGCTGTAAATAACTTTTATTTGTCAAAAATTAGATTAGCATAAAGGGGAAATCATTTAAATCACAGTGTTTAAGTGCACTGATGCTTGTCTTTTCTTCCCTGCTATTTAAGGACATATTGTCTTGCACTTTTTAAGCAAGAAGCCCAAAGGGGCGGAGCTTAATTAATTTTAATAAGCCTGAGTATTTTCTTTATATGTATTGTTTTGCATGTATTATTGAGTCTTTTTTTTTTTTTTTTTTTTTTTACGTATGTAGCATTTAGACTGTGTCATGTCTCTGTAAGTATTATTTTACCTGAGTATTTTCTATTTTTTCATTAAGTATCGTTTAATCTAAGTATTGATTATGTGTGTATTAATTCACCTGAGTGTTTTATCAGTATTTATTAATTTAGCTGAGTATTTTCTAAGTATGCATTTTTTTAACCTCAGTATTTCCTAAGTGTGGATGATTTTACCTCAGTATTATTTTTTCTTAGTTTTTATTTTCTAAATATGTATTATTTTACCTCTGTATTTCCTAGGTATGGAGGATTTTACTTCAGCATTTTCTAAATATGTATTATTTTTCCTTAGTAATTTCTAAGTATGGATGATTTTACCTCAGTATTTTCTAAATATACATTATTATTCCTTAGTATTTTGTAAATATGTATTATTTTACCTCAGTATTTTCTAAGTATGGATGATTTTACCTCAGTATTTTCTAAATATATATTATTATTCCTTAGTATTTTGTAAATATATATTATTTTACCTCAGTATTTTCTAAATATACATTATTATTCCTTAGTATTTTGTAAATATATATTATTTTACCTCAGTATTTTCTAAATATACATTATTATTCCTTAGTATTTTGTAAATATATATTATTTTACCTCAGTATTTTCTAAATATACATTATTATTCCTTAGTATTTTGTAAATATATATTATTTTACCTCAGTATTTTCTAAATATACATTATTATTCCTTAGTATTTTGTAAATATATATTATTTTACCTCAGTATTTTCTAAATATACATTATTATTCCTTAGTATTTTGTAAATATGTATTATTTTACCTCAGTATTTTCTAAATATACATTATTATTCCTTAGTATTTTGTAAATATATATTATTTTACCTCAGTATTTTCTAAATATACATTATTATTCCTTAGTATTTTGTAAATATATATTATTTTACCTCAGTATTTTCTAAATATACATTATTATTCCTTAGTATTTTCTAAGTATGGATGATTTTACCTCAGTGTTTCCTAAGCATGGATGATTTTGCCCAAGTATTTTCTAAATATGTATTATTTTACCTCAGTATATCCTAATTATGAAGAATTTTACATCAGTATTTCCTAAGTATGGAGGATTGTACCTCAGGATTTTCTAAATATGTATTATTTTACCTCAGTTTTTTCTACTGTGGACTGTTTTTATATTAGTATTTTCTCAATATGTATTTCTTTCCTGAGTATTTTATATTTATATACTTTAATAAAAATATACATTTATATTTTCACACATTATATTTATAGCACTCAAGTTATGGGCTGTTGATTATAATTATTGTCATATTATTAATTAAATATTTACAGTAAGTCGCTGATTCTGTCATGTCTTATAACCTGGTTATTAACCATCACTGTCGAGATCAGACCACAAACCAGATCTCATGAGTTATCTGGTCTATTACGAGACAGTGGTGTGAAGACGGTTTAGTTCTGATTGATACTCATTAAGTTGTAAGAAAAGATATGAGTACTGGCTCTGCCTCTGAGTGAAACTTTAAGACATTTAGACTTTCAAGTGTTTATCTCAAGAGGAAAAATGCTGATAAGCCAAAAAACATCCAAATCTGTTGTAAAATCTTAAATGAGACCAACTCAAAAGCCAAAATCTAATTCTGTCTAATTTACATCTAATTACAGAATAATAAATATTTAATTATATCTTTTGGTATATTATCATTTTAGAACAATATTCATTGGTTTGTTGGATTAAAGCGTTGTTTGGTTGTTGTGTGTTCTGTTGTTTGGATGTGAATGCAATTTTGTTTAGAATTGGAGAAATTTTAGAAAAAATGGCAATACCAGAAACAAACAAAGACAAATTCTATAAACTTTGTTCTGTGTAACCTAAATGACCATCTTTAGATGCTAATGGCTAATAACCTGGCACTGTATCGTTCAGACAAAGTTCTTCAGTAGATTCTTTGAAGCTTGTTCGGAAAACAGAAGCGAAGTTAACAACATCAGCATTCAAATGAAGAGGCGACAGTCTGATCACGCATGAAGATGTCTGATTAGTGAAGGAAGAGCTCGGGATTAGAGATGTTTACTTCTTGAAAGATGAATGGTTTTTCCCCAGAGGGACACAAACCTCGTGGAGATGTTTTGGTTGAAGACAAATGCCTTTTAGCTAGCTTACACACCTGTGCTAAATTCTTTGATATCAGGATGAGCGATGCGATTATTCTACATGATGTTCGATTATTTCATTCTGTCCGTAATAACTGATAAAAATTCTACTCTTGTGACTTCAGCTAATTCCCTGTGTTTTGTTATGATGATTATAGTTCAATTTATGTTCTTGTTAAATAGTAAAATATACTCTGTGCTCGCTTCTCTCTCTCTCTCTCTCTCTCTCTCTCTCTCTCTCTCTCTCTCTCTCTGTGCACTAATGATACTCCACTGTGTTCAATTATTGGCTCATATCCATTTCAGCCTTCTGCTTTTGATTCTATAAGCAGTGCTTAATTTCCGAAAGCGATTTCCATCAGCGTGCACTGCAGATGTTTATCTCCCTGTGCAGCTAATAACGATTTAAATCACCAGCTAAAGTGCGTGTGTGTGTGTGTGTGTGTGTGTGTGTGTGGTGTCAAAGCCAAGGCTCAAGAAGCTGGACACGCTTCAGGCAGCAGAGATAGTAGTGAGCAAGGGTAGTAAGAGAGAGTAGTGTGCGAGAGAAGTGAGAGAGAGTAGTGTACCAGATTATTGAGAGAGTAGTGTATGAGATTATTGAGAGAGTAGTGAGAGAGTAGTCAGAGAGAGTCTTGAGTGAGAGGAGCGAGTGAGAGAGAGTAGTGAGTGAAGGTAGTGAGAAAGAGTAGTGAGCGAAGGTAGTGAAAGAGAGTAGTGTGCTAGAGAAATGAGAGAGAGTAGTGAGCAAGAGTAGTGAGAGAAAGTAGTGAGTGACGGTAGTGAGAGAGAGTAGTGAGCGAGAGAAGTAAGAGAGAGTAGTGTGCAAGATTATTGAGAGAGTAGTGAGAGAGAGTAGTGAGTGAGAGTAGTGTGTGAGATTACTGAGTGAGAGTAGTGAGTGAGAGTAGTGTGTGAGAGTAGTGAGAGAGAGCACAGAGAGAGAGAACTGAGTGAGAGTAGTGAGTGAGGGTAGTGAGAGAGAGTAGTGTGCAAGAGTAGTGAGAGAGATTAGTGAGTGAGGGTATTGAGCGAGAGTAGTGTGCGAGAGTAGTGTGCGAGAGAAGTGAGCGAGAGTAGTGTGCGAGAGTATTGAGTGAGAGTAGTGAGAGAAAGTAGTGAGCGAAGGTAGTGAGAGAGAGTAGTGAGCGAGAGAAGTCAGCGAGAGAAGTGAGTGAGGGTAATGATCGAGGCAAAAGGGTGTTAAAGCAACAGTCTGAACTCTGAACTCTCCTCCACCTTGTCTGCTCAGTGTAGATGGAGGGAACGAGATCTGACGGATCTGACAGACGGAAACCGGATCGCAGACACCCGGGGCCTCGTCCCCGACAGAGCCGCAAGCGTTTCAGCTGGATGTCTGGACTTTGTTGGCAAAACTGGACTTTCTCCAGAACGTCTCAAGGTGACGCTTTTAACTGCCACATGCTGTCAGGAGTCACTTCCTGTCTTCTCCTTTCATCAGGGTCTGGTGTAACGCTGAGATGATCCTGAAATCCGTCTGCGTCTGCTCTACTCAACACCCTGAGACTGGCTAGACTCCCATTGTGCAGCAGAGGAAAAGAAACCTGCAGCTGGTTAAAGGATGATGGCTCATGTGTTGGCGTTCACGCAGATGACTCCTTATTTACCAACAGTGTCACGTCAGCGAGGAAACCAGAAGTGATGGCGTGTGCGTTTATATTAAATAAATAAATAAAAAAAACAAGAATAGTAATGAAACACACACAAACAACAATTCCTTGAATTCCTAATGTGTTTATTTGATGAAATTATCATAACGTCTGTTGGGTCTGAGGATAAAACGTAAAAAGAGAAAGAACCAGAAAGCTCAAAGGTCTGAGGATTAGTGTAGAATTTTCTACACGTGAAGCTTCCGGAAACTCATTAAAGTGTCATTAAAAGCGCTGAAGGTGTTTGCGTTTGATTTTCTTTGCTAGTCGTAACCTACTCGAGAGTGTTTACTGAACCTCAGCACACGTGAATGAAGATGTGTTTTCTGAAGTGATCATCTTTTATAGACACACACACACACACACACACACACACACACCCCGACTCCCGGTGTAGAGGGCAGCTTCCTGCCAGGCCGTTGCTAATAATCCCGCAGGTTATTTATTCGGAGGTTGTGCCGCTGCCTGCTTCAGCTCATGAAATGTTAATGTTAATATATTCATAAGGAAATTGTTCAGGTCTAATCTGAGACTCAGACGCTTATCACCGAGTGCTACTTGATTCTCATCTGCACTCATGTTACCCCAAAGTCTCACTAATACAAAGCTGCTACGTCTCGCCGCGGGAAGCGGATTTACATCTGACTGGATGAAGCTCCTGTGCCGATTCCTTCACCTCGCTCTTTAATAATCCTAATCAAATATCAGAAATAAAAACAAACAGCTCACTAAAACATACAAGCATTCATTCATTTAGAAAAAAATAAACAGAGCATAATATGTTAACATTTAAAAAAAATATTTGTGTATATTATATAGGAAAAAAATTATGCTTGTTAGTTGTTGCTTTTTTTAATTTATTTTCAATTGCATTTATTAATAAATAAATCTGGCTGGATTTTCTAAGTTGGGAAGATTCATTTATTCAGCAGTTTAAAAAAAATCCAAAACAATCAAAAATAAATAAAAAATAAATAGAAAGAAAGAAAGAAAGAAAGAAAGAAAGAAAGAAAGAAAGAAAAAATTATTTTTAAATGTTGGCTTGTTTTTGTTTAGGTAAAAAAATTCTACAATAATAAACTATATTTTCATAAATAAGAAAGTTATTTTTTAATATATATTATTTATGGTATTATTTGCTAATATTTTAGTTTTTCAAGTAAAAAAAAACAAAAAAACCAAAATAAATATTTTAAACAAATATAAAAATTAATAATATACATTAAAACATCATTTTTAAACTATTATTTAAAAAAATACAAAAATATTGTATATATTGTTTATGTAGTAATTAATGATGTTTATATTTAATTTAAAAATCTTATGACTTAATTTTTTTAATTCACTAAAATATGTAAATCGAACCCAGGAAACTTTTGGCCACACCCCAGAGTAACAGACAGAGTATTAATACAGAAGAATGTAGCCTTGAGATGCTGTGCCAGTGTTTAGTGCATTAGTGCAAGATTTGGGAACCAATTCCATCATTAAACATGTTTAAAATTCGATCGAGAGAGAGAGAGAGAGAGAGAGAGAGAGAGAGAGAGAGAGAGAGAGAGAGCGAGATCATTTAAGCAAAGGGATAATTGCTTCTTTTCCTGGCACATGTAACCTTGAACTTTTCTCAAATAAAAAAAAAAAAACTGTTGGCATCAATCCAAAAGGAAAAGATGCATTAAGAGAGAGAGAGAGAAAGAGAGAGAGAAAGAGAGAGAGAGAGAGATACTATTAATAATAAAGCAGACAGATGTTTTCCAGTTCAACTCCAAGCCTTTGCTAGCTGAAAATTACTTTTTTGACAGTCGCATAGCAACTGGCGAGGCGGAATAAAACCCTCGTCATTTGCACAGCCGAGGCAACATGATAAAATAAGCCGACACCCAGGTACGAGCACGGGCGCCAGGCTGCGTGTGATTGCATCTCGTCTCTGCCAGTGAGAGATATCGGCCTTTAGCCAGCCGAGGAAAAAAATAAGGAATGAGTGTCTGGGAATTTATCTGTTCTGCCCAGAGTCTGATCATTTACTGAAAAACTTCATCCATCTGCAAGTTTAAAGGAAAATTTCAGCCAGGGAAAAACTCTGAATATTATTTAAAATGATTTTTTCCTAACAGGCAGACTTTAATGGCTGAGGGCTCCTTGTGGGCAGACGTTAGGAATACAGGACCCCTTGTCAGGATGCTTACAGGAAGACTCTAGCAAGCATTAAAGAATTGAGATGGCTTGGATACTCATCATAAGCAGACTGTAAGGGGAAAGACGCCTTGCAGGCAGTTAATAAAACTTTGCAGGTACATATTTTGGGGCAAGAACTCCATGGTAATGCTGTATAAGTCCTTGTAGGTAGACATTAAGGGTATAAAAGCCCTGGTAGGCAGATATTAAGGTATAGCTCTCCTGTACGCAGATGTTATAGGGTGTAGTAGCTCTTGTAGCAGATATTAAGGGTGTAGTAGCCCTTGTAGGCAGATATTAAGGGTGTAGTAGCCCTTGTAGGCAGATATTAAGGGTGTAGTAGCCCTTGTAGGCAGATATTAAGGGTGTAATAGCCCTTGTAGGCAGATATTAAGGGTGTAGTAGCCCTTGTAGGCAGATATTAAGGGTGTAGTAGCCCTTGTAGGCAGATATTAAGGGTGTAGTAACCCTTGTAGGCAGATATTAAGGGTGTAGTAGCTCTTGTAGGCAGATATTAAGGGTGTAGTAGCCCTTGTAGGCAGATATTAAGGGTGTAGTAGC
>JAUCMX010000003.1:32762864-32770364 GCA_033459395.1 Hemibagrus guttatus
AAATTCCTCTGGTTTGAACCTGGTTTCCAGCTTAGAATCTTTTTTAAACCAATAAATTTAGCATCAAAGACTGACAGATAAGAAATCAGTTAACTGTCCAGCTGTTCAGTGTCCAGCTTTTATTGCCTAGAGGCATAGCTTAGGCTCAAAACTAGTAGCTAAAGGCTAATATAATAAGATATGCTGTGCTAGTTTGCTAGCTAAATAAAACAAACAGGTTCCTAATGTAGCAAGTCAACAAAAATTCACTTCTGCTAGCGTCTTTATTTTCTCCATGAGGTGACTGTGTGTGTTCTTTGTTAAAAAAAAAAAAGAAAAAAGATCAATCATGTCAATCATGCTAATGCTAATTACTCTGCCGAGTAAACGTCATTCATAAAGAGTTTCTATTAAACAAAATCTATTGCTTTGTGATGTAAAAGTTCATCTTTTTGTTGAAACACTGAGCAGCTCTGAGGAGGAACTGATTAGTCGTCTCCTGATTAAAGCTAGTCCACGGACGCCACAGTGTTTCCTCGGTGTAATAACTGATTGTTCTACTCAGAGCAGAATTGTGTGTTTTTTGTGATTTGATTTTGGTAGCAGTTCGTTGTGTGAGACTCGGTGTAAGAGAACCACGAAGCACACAGGACGCAGCAGGACATGCCACAAATTGGCTGCTGTGGAAGACGATTTGCACCTTTTTCTGACCCCGGCCCTGACCTCCGAAATCACTCTGCGCAGATGAAGCGGTTTTGTGGCACGCAGTTCGTTACCGCCGTAAATAAACTATTCATGAATTCCATTTGCAGAGCGCGAGGTGCCAGGACTAATTATTTTCACAGAACGTTCGCTAATGCAGTTTCATTTCCCGTCTGTACGACCCCACGCCATTAAACGTTGAATTTTTTAGCTCAGAATGATATCCAATCAGAGGTTGTTTTTCTCTTGAACAAAATGTTGTGCGTTATTAACACCATGCTGTTTTTATTAACGAGTTCATTTTGACGTGGTGAAATCAGTGAATTTAAAGCTTTGTGTACGAGTTACGAATTTAAGCTACCGGATCACCCGGGGCCCTGAATTCCGTCAGTTTTCTTGACTATGATTGGAAACGTCACTCGAGCTCATTAATGAAAATCCTACAAATTCTGTACATGAAAAAAAAGAAGAAAAAAAAGGAAACTGCATATCGTTTCTCCAAAATAAGCTGATGTTTGTGCTTTGAACTGAGGGCTGGATTCTGATTGGCTGTCAGGTTTTGATTAGTTTTCTATAATATAGTAGTGCAGCTGCACATCACAGCTTTATCTACATTAATGCACTCGTTCTGATAGGTTAGCATTTCCATAGTAACAGCTCATTCCCCCCCCCAAAAAAGGTGTAACCTTTGCCATGGTGAGGTTTGTTTTCTGTATCTGAGGAAGGAGTCTCTGGTGCCAGTCGTAGATTTTTCTTAGCTTTCAGACAGGTTCCACATTAAACAAACACAACTATAAATGGATAAAAAGAACAACGTAATGTTTTTTTTTTGATAAACAGATCGTTATTTGAGTGAACACACAGCACTGGAGTCTGCACTACAGATAAACATGTGCTTTTAAGGCAGTATATCTGCACCCGGTGTTTATGCGCTCGGTTGATTAGCGAGCTGAAGACTGACTCCATGGCGGTTTCTGATTAATTAGCCATGCAGCAGAAACAGCAGTTAGTCTTCAGTAATTGCTGCACTTGTGTCACTTTGCGCACAGTCGAATAACCTCCACGTCTTCATGAGTCTGTAAATTCACAGGATCTCTCTCTCTCTCTCATTAAGGTCTTGGGTAGAGTTAAATCGCTCACACTGCACTTTCCAATTAGTGTCTTTCATGTCTCATTATGAAACCGATGTAAAATATAGCCAATTTTGACACACTCGCTGATACCAAAGGGCAGAATCCTTCTCAATACTATACCACTTAAATCAACATTATTAGCATTTTTAAAACTTGTCAAGGTGGTTATGAAATCCTTCTGCTCATTTAGGGGGCGGGGCATTGTATGAGCTCATTTATGGTGTGGGGCTATGTATGAGCTCATTTAGGGGACGGGGCTACGTATGAACACATTTGGGGGTGGGGCTACCACTGCTCATTTAGGAGCAGGACTACGTATGAGCTCATGTGGAGGGAGGCTATGTATGAGCTCATTCATGGGGCGGGTCTACGTACAAGCTCATTTAGGGGTGGGGCTATGCATTTGCTCATTTAAAGGGTGGTGCTACGTATGAGCTCATTTAGGGGGCAGGGCTATGTATGAGCTCATTTAGGAGGCGTGGCTACATATGAACTCATTTAGGGGACGGGGCTATGTATCAGCTCATTTGGAGACAGGGCTACTAAGAGCTCATTTAGGGGGTGGGGCTACACAGCTCAGAACTCAGCTGTCACTTGCCTAACTTTAGTGATAAACGATACAGCGGTTGCCATGGTTACATCACATTTTGGCAGGTTTGCCTACAAATGATTAAAACTTGTGTGTAACAATAGCGAGCAACAAACCAACCGCTCGCGAAGGAAGTGCTTTTCAGCTTCCCTAATTTGCATAATCATACATATTCATAGACGGTTGATGATTCTGGAACATTCTGGACTGTTTTAATATCTTGTTAAAAAATTTATTGTTCTGGATTAATTGAAAGCATTAAATCTGCATGGTCAGGAATAATTCGAAACTTGACATAAAAAAAATAAAAATAAAAGTCCAGGACGTGTAAAAGATGGAGGTGGAGTTTTTAACATGCTGCTTAACCTCGGCGTGACTGGATTTTATCCGAGCCGTTACATCCCATTTTCTTCCCTCTTTAATTGGCTCGGGAGCTTTTTGAATATTTAATGCTTTAATTAAAAATTCACACATGCAGCTGTGACGAGGAGGTGACGGTACTCACGTGTCAGACAGGAGAAACGGAGAAGTGGCTCTCAGGCTTTCAGACATTTCCTTCTTAATAACACTGCATCTCTCAGACGGCTCTAATATCTAATCATGAATATTTAACATGCACAAATTTCAAGGGAAGTTTTCTTTTTCCTTTAAAAGTTGTAAACCTTCAGGGTTCTTTGGTTTCTCTTCTGCAGGAACCTGATCAGGGTTTTTAAGAACCTGCTAGTGTTCAGATCAATTCCATCTTATAGACCCTTTTAATCCCGACGTCACGATTACATCACATCGCTAGCTGGAGGCAAAACAAAGGGAAAACTGGAGTTGGCCAATACAAACCAGTACAGAGTCCAGCTACACAAGGAACGCAAAAGTCATTGCGTTGTGTTGTTGTGTGACAGAATGGATGGAGTACAGGCTCCAGGTTGAGGTTTTATGACATACCTGCTGCCACTGGCAGACAAAAAAAAACAGACGACAGCTGTGGTCAAACTCAATAAAATGAGCAGACTGGACAGAAGCGATCATTAAAAATGCTGGTGTTTGCAGCACACACTTCATATCAGATAAGGTTAAAGAGACTACTGTATTTGGTTGGTGTGGTTTATGCTTTGGTTTCACGTCTAAGTATTTCTTATGCATGCCCACCTCATCAGAAATTGGCGAACAAGTTCAATGATTTCTCATGCAGCGCTAACTTATTAGAATGTAAGTTAGCTAACTGGTAGCTAATGACCGGAGACTAAACAAAGGAAACTGTTTGTCCCTGTCTGCAGTTGCCAGAAGCACTGGGTTTTTCTATCAGGAGGTCATCCTGTCACATCGTCCATCCAATCTGTGAGCGTGTACGGGTCGGCCGATCTGGTTCCGTCTGTTAAAGTTCATTTTTTCAAATAACATTCGCGGTCCTGGACAGTGAGTGACCTAGCATAGTCAGATTAATTTGGATTTTGACCAGGCATTGTTTAAAAACAAACTAACAGAACTTGATAACTAGAGCTTGTACCGCCCACAAAAAAAACTCACAATGTTTACTAACAGAAAAAGGGTCTATTGAGATATCGCTAAGGAACATTGTCACAATGCGGCTTTACAGAAATCCAGATATGTCCATAGTCCAGTGACGGTGCTGCACCTCCTGACCCCTGACACTCACATGCCACAGAAACATCAAAAGCCTCACAGAAGCCTTCAGATCCACTACCTGGATCTCTCCATATTTCATCTCTGACACGGTGATGTGAGAGATGAGAGTGTTAAGGCACTCGCAGGAGAGCACATCTTTCCACCCCGGAGGCTGTTCCACCCCCGACTGAGTGGCGAGCGAACGCTCCTCTGTCTTCAGAGAGAGAGAGAGAAAGAGAAACATCACTGTGAGGAAGCTTCAGGCTGCTGGAGATCTGAACATCAACCACAAACGTCTCATACCTTTTCTTTTCTACTAGCTGAAATGTACCTATAAATGGATCAAAAAATAATTGTTGTAAAAAACTAGGAGATGTGCTAAGCAGAAATGCTTCCTCTGAAGCTTGGTATGCATCCACCCCCTTTCAGGCCCCGCCTTCTAATGTTGGAAGAGATTGTAGTGAAGAATTATACCCATTTACGTCCAGCTTGTAAATATTACTTCTTTAAAGCATGTGTACACTGGTGGGAGGAGCCCGTTTTGAATAACCCCGCCCCTGACCGAATTGTATCAAAACTCTGGGAGTCATAGCCATATTACATCCACTTTAAATCTGTGAATACATTTTAATAAATCATTATCATTTTGTCTGAGAGTCACAAATTTGTGACTGGATGTTCAGGATGACATTTACATATCATGAATATTCATAGCTCATAGGCCACTCTGGCAGCTAGACTGTAATTTCCTGTTTATTCGTTTCTCATGATTTCCATCTCAGTCTTGGAGAATTCCCCTCATAAAGATGAAGAAGAGATGAAATAAGGAAGTGTATAGAGAGAGAGAGAGAGAGAGAGAGAGAGAGAGAGTAAAGGGTGATAACAGTCTGTCACTTGGTGTAAAGATCAGAGTGACGGCTCAGCTGGTGTTCTGTGTCACTTCACATCACTCGTCACAGGTGACGTCTCTGAGGAAGATAAACCAGAGGAAGCTTCTTTTTCTCTCTCTGTCTCTCTCTCTCTCTCTCTCTCTCTCTCTCTCTCTCTCTCTGTGTAAATGGCAGTACAGAGTGAGTGTTAGGCGTGCAGGGAGATGCAGTCGTAGTGAAGAAAGTCAGGCGGGAAAGTGAGTGGATTCTCACCTGGTTCAGAGTGAAGGATTCAGACATGTGGAAGAGATCAGATCCCTGAGGAGAGGAAGATCAGACTGAGCGTCAGGCACACCACAGACACCTCACTGGATCAAGGGATGATGATGATGGAAGGAAAGCCTTCAGTTCAGAAAAGGAACAAAAAATTATTTAATTATTCAAAAATAAAATGAAATTATAACACTTTATTCTCTTTAAAATTCATTTAGAGAAATTTTGTAGAAAAAAATGTAACGAACAAAAGTCATTTAATTCGATTTTATGCAAAGAAAATTATTATAAACAAACACTTTTTTCTAATATTAGAGATATTTATTTATTTATTTATTTATTTATTTATTTATTTATTTTTCTATCAATCAGTCAAATGGTTTACATGCAGGTCATCATAATTCTTCGTTTTGATAATTATTCCTTGAAATATTTTGGTTTGATTTATTCATTATTACTTCACGAATTATCTATCAGGTTTTTTTGAAACATTAGCTCGGATAAGCGGTACAGACAATGGAGTGGAATAATATTTTGTGTGTGTGTGTGTGGGGGGAAAAAATGAGGAAGAGCAAATAAAATGAGACATGAGTAGTGAAAGCTGTGATCTTTAACCTCATCTCTCAGCCAAACCACAACAACTCACGATTTTTCATCTGACTTTCAGACGACTTTCCTGTTTCTGTGTGTGTAAAGTTCACAGGAAGTCAGTAGGAGTTTGAGGGTGCTGTAAATGAAGGTGAAAAGCTGTGAGCTGTGGAGATGTGAAGGTTTGTGTCAGTTCTCAGCACAACACAAATCCATGCTGGGTTTCGGTAGAAAAAAAAAGGTGCTGCATTTTTGAAGAGCATGACTTCAATACAGTTAGTCCTGAAAAAAAACCAAAAAACAAATAAAGCCCCGCCCCAAATTTCTTTTCTGATCACATGCCGATTTACTTGACTTGTTTCATCAACAAACAACAAATGAATGACAAAGTCAGTATCCAATTCAGAATGAGATTCAGAGTCAATATGAGAGTCAGTATCAGAGTCAGAGTCAGTATCAGAGTCAGAATGAGAGTCAGAGTTAATATGAGTCAGTATCAGAGTCAGAGTCAGTATGAGAGTCAATACCAGAGCCAGATTGAGAGTCAGAATCCGAGTCAGAATGAGAGTCAGAGTCAATATGAGAGTCAGTATCAGAGTCAGCATCAGAGTAGGAATGAAAGTCAGAGTCAGTATGAGAGTCAGCCAGTGTGAGAGTCAGTCAGTGTGAGAATCAGAGTCAATATGAGAGTCAGAGTCAGTGTGAGAGTCAGAGTCAGTATATAGTCAGTGTGAGAGTCAGAGTCAGTGTGAGAGCCAGTAAGAGAGTCAGAGTCAGTATCTGAGTCAGAATGAGAGTCAGAGTCAGTATCAGAGTCAGAATGAGAGTTAGAGTCAATATGAGTCAGAATGAGAGTCAGTATGAGAGTCATATAAGAAATCTGAAGTGAGTTTGTGATGATCAGAGGAAGTGTTTATTAGAGACACTTTGCACTGCAGTGGTGGAGAAACAAAGTTATTTAAAACTACAGCAGAGAGAAAAGAGTCTAACAACAACAACAACAACAACAACAACAACACATTCCAATTTCCTTGACTTGTCTATCAACAAACAACAAACTAAAAAAAGTCTTTAAAAGTCGTCAGTCATCTGGATTTTGTGTTCAATCTGCACATGGTACATTTAACCAGTGAGAGTTGTTTTTTTTGTAAACAAATCCCACACACAGCTCTCACTGGTGTAGAGGGAAAGATGTGAACTGGTTTCAGGGTTTTGCTGGGAGAAGGTGAGCAGTCCCCCCCCCCCCCCCACACACACACACCTACACACTGACATCAGAAAACACCACATGATGGAATCCTCCTCCTGCTATTCTTCCTCCTCCTGCTCTTTCTCATCTTTCTCTTCCTCCTCCTCCTGCTCCTCCTCCTCACTGTGGAGAGTCTCAGGATGAACCCTGGAGCCCGCTGGCGATCATTAAGCATTCCTTTTTAACAAAAGAGGCAGAGATGTGAAGCTTTCCTCCCGACATCCGTGAATTATTCAAAGAAAATTTCAGCTCTGAAGAGCAGAAGGCTGGAATTTGGGGAAATGACGGATCGCACGCAGGACGCAGATTAAAAAAAAAAAGTCTGTGAACGTAAGGGGTTTAGACGCCGAGCAGAGACAACACGGAGTCACGAGTTTTCACCGAAACAGACAAAGCTAAGAGATCAGTGAAGATCATGGCTCATACGGAGAAGAAAATCCTGAAGAAAAGAAAAAGAGCAGAGGAACTGAGAGAAGAAAAGTGCAGCGTGGAGCGTGA
>JAUCMX010000003.1:32775364-32842864 GCA_033459395.1 Hemibagrus guttatus
CACCTGAACCTGTGTTTCCTGACGTACTTAAAACCCAGAATAAAACACTGAACAGTAAAATCAACATTAAAAGACCTTAAAATGCTCCGTAAAAACACACACAGTGACTGTAACCTGGAGCAGTGAATAAAAGCATGAAGAACAGTTTCTCTCTGTGAACAGAACGGACAGTCATGTACAACATCAGGGTTTAAAACAGAGATAAAAGAGTTCACAGAGATAATACCATGTAAAATCCTCCATTGGAGGTCGGCAGCTCTTTTGGTTAACGGTGGTTTATACAGTGCGTCCACTCTGGTTTAATATCACTATTAAAACCCAGAACACTTCTCCATGGGGTGTCTACCCTCCCACTCAGCTTCTTCTTATTTAAAACCTTAACACAGGCTCTGTAGAGCAGCTTCCCCGACACTGACCCAAAGTCCATCTCCCCTTCGCTCCGGCACTCCAGGAGGGGGCCTGCACACCCGTCGAGGTCAGGAGCAATGTTCAGCCGGGGAAAAGATTCGTCCTCTGCAGGACCAGTTTCTGTGTGTTGATAGTCCATCAGCTGAACACGCTCCTCTGATGTAAGTGCAGATCTCCAGCGGTGAAGGAGCTGATTGACAACACGCAGGGACTGCAGTCCCATACGCGCTGCCAGGTCCTCTGCCCTTGACAAATCTGACCCCGCGACATTCACAAGCTCCCGGAGCGTCACAATGCCCGAGGAGACGAGTGTTCTGGACAGTGCAGGGACAGTCACACCGGAGATGTCCAGTCGCCCGCCGTATACCAGAGGCTTCTCCAGCAGCCAGTGTACTGATCGACAGCCCTTGTTTTGTTTTTTAAAAACATTCCAGATCTTAAAAAGTCCACGGTAAAACATTGGTACTCCAGAAATGTCCAGCATTTTGGTGTCCATTAAAAAGAAAGCTCTGTCCAGCCCCAGTCCTTTAACTGTGCATAATAATCCACTGGCTGCTGCTCTCCATACTAGGTCTCTGGGTCCAGTGAGGAGTCTCTGGATGAACTGGAGTCGGAAGGCTGCAGCTCTGCTGGATAGCTGGACCAGCCCCTGCCCTCCTTCCTCTTTCGGCAGGTGGAGAACGCTCTGTGGAATCCAGTGTAGACCGTCCCAGAAGAAGTCCACCAACTGGGCCTGGATGTTCACTAGCAGGTTCGGCGGCGGATCTACGCATGCCAGCTTGTGCCAGAGGGACGATGCGGCAAGGTTGTTGATGACCAGCGTTCGCCCCCTGTAAGACATCTTCGGGACCAGCCGCTTCCACCTGCTCAGTCTTCCCTTCACGTGCTCTACAGAACCTTCCCAGTTTTTGTTTAAAAACTCAGACACCCGTAGACACCCAAGTATTTAAAACCACCTCTTTTCCACGCTAAGCCTCCTGGTAGTGAAGGTGGCCCACCTCCCCACTCCCCAACTAAAATGGCTTCACTCTTTGTCCAGTTAACCTTGGCAGAGGATAAAATCTGAAAGTCATTTAAAATAGCAGTTAAAACATTCACGTCTTCTTGTGTGTTTATCATGACTACCAGATCATCTGCATAAGCTGATAAATATACTGAGGCATTAGCGTGTGGAATATTAAAACCAGATAGAAAACTCCTTAACTTGTTTAAAAGAGGTTCAATCGCCAGAGAGTACAACATGCCTGAGAGGGAACAGCCCTGTCTGATCCCTCTGTACACTCTAAAAGGGGCACATAAACCACCGTTAACCTTTAGTACACTCTCAATTTCACAGTACAACACCCTGATCATGGCTACAAAACCTGGGTTGAACCCAAAGGCTTTCAGCACCTTCCACAAATATTCATGCTCAACTCGGTCAAAAGCCTTTTCCTGATCTAGGAAAATCAGACCAGTCTTCAAGCCCAATAGCCTGGAGACGTCCAAAATGTCACGAATCAAATACACGTTATCGAATATGGACCTATCAGGCACACAGTACGTCTGGTCCTGGTGAATAAGCCGCTCCATTACCTTAGTCAGTCTCGAGGCTAATGCTTTTGAGAGCAGCTTGTAGTCAGTGCACAGTAGTGAGACGGGGCGCCAGTTCTTCAGGTGTGTCAGGTCTCCCTTTTTCGTCAGCAGGGTCAGGACGGCCCTCCTGCAGCTCAATGGGAGCTCACCTCTCCGTATACTGTCCCGTAGGACATCCAGCACGTCCTGCCCTATGACAGCCCAGAAAGCCTTGTAAAACTCAGCCGGGAGACCATCTATACCTGACGCCTGTCCATTCTCCATCCTCTGGAGAGCCTCATGAAGCTCCTCCAGCGACAGCTCCCTGTCCAACTCTCTGGCCGCTCGCAGGAACTGAGGGGAGAAACCAATATCGTCTCATTATTGACCACTATTCCATTCTGGGTCAGTTTTCTCACTTTCTCCACATCATTCAGGAACACCACAATAGCACTGTTCATTCTTGAGGCAGAGACAATGTTCTCATGTCCCACCACGTTACCGACTGCAACACAACAATCTTCTACACTCGCCGCACACACTATACACACACGCACACTGGCGAGACAACCTCTCACACAGCGTCGCGCTCGGATCCGCCATGACCACACACACACACACACACACACACACACAGTTATTCTTCACACACACACACAAAATAAATAAATAATACGAGATACTACACAGAAAAAAATGCACTTTACGCCAGCTGCTCTCACGCGCTCTACACGCCACACTCGCTTCTCTGGCGCGCATGCGCAGAGAGAGAGCGAGAGAGTGAGAGAGAGAGAGAGAGAGAGAGAGAGAGGGAGAGAGAAAGGGAGAGAGAAAGGGAGGGTGAGAGAGAGAGAAAGAGAGAGAGTAAATTGACTGGCAGAAAGGTCACTTTCAGGGGTCAGCCATCAGCACTATTGAAATGTCACTGAAATGAGACGGACAGTTTCTATTCAGCGGCACGGAGCGAAAGCGCAGACTCTCGTTGCCTTAAAGTCAGATTTAATTGCCGAAATCCCAGAAGTAAATAAAAAGGTGACATTTCATGCCTTGTCCGAGTTGCGAATGCTAAATCAGCCGCTGGCCTCAAATGTCAAGGTGGAATAATCTGAGCTGCTTTTCCCGACTTCCAGTTTCCCTTTCGGCCCGAGAAAATCACAAAGGTCAAAGCGTGCGTTTGACCGGCCGCTCGCCTCGTGCGGAGGATTGAGCGATCACAAATATGGACTCTGAGGAACTTGTTGAAACACGCAAACGAGGCTTTAATCGGCTGAAGATGAAGTAACCAGCAGCACTGAGGGGCTGGGATCAGGACGAGGACGAGATCGACTCCCTCTGAGACGCTGAGAGCTTTCTGATTGGCTGATGACATCACCAGACACTTCAGAAGGCGGGAAATCCTCTCACAACAAACTAGCTATATCTGTCTTTGTCTCTCTCTCGCTCTTCTTCTCTCTCTCTCTGTCTTTCTCCCTCTCTGTCTTTCCCTCTCCCTCTCCATCTCTCTCTCACCCTCTCTCTCTTTCTCCCCCCCTCTCTTTCTCTCTCTCTGTCTCTCCCCCCCTCTCTCCCCCCCTCTGTCTCTCTCTTTCTATCTCTCTCTGTCTTTCTATCTCTGTCCTTCACCCTCTCTCTCTCTGTCTTTCTCTCTGCCTCTCTGAAAAACAGTGAGGAAGACTTAAACATCGCGATAAAGTTTTAAAATAGACAACTTCGAATATACAATTTTTGCAACATCAGAGTCGATGAAATGCTTTCGGTGTGGACAGGAGGGACATGCCCTGCACAGCTGCCCGGAGAAGGGAGAGACCACTGAGAAACCGGGCACGACAAGACAGGCAATACAAACGGGGGCAATTTTCCACGGTGTCTCAGGTTAGAGTGAAAATATCACGGAAGCATCACAGGAGAATGTTGAGGGCTCACCGCTACCAGTAACAGTGAATGAAGAACTCCAGTATAGTCCAGTCAGTCCAGTATAGACATGCAGCACCTTGAAAAAGAAATTCATGAACTGTGTGATGACAGTATTAGGGTGCAGGAGGACGGCGCTTTGTTTAAAACACCACCGGCCAAAAGGAAATCGAAACGAGACACAAAAACGGGAAAAATAAAAAAAAATGTCTGGTAAATCGGTTGAAAGGGAAAGTTGTGCAGAAGGCTTAAGTTCAGACGGTGAGCGCGAATCCTCCGATTCGTCCCTTCCAGACGGTCAGAGAAAGAACGGTTACAGCCTTGAGAAGATCCACAAGTTCCTTAAAACAACGAAAGGCAAAAGAGACGTAATTGTAGACGACTACTTTCCGAATCGGCTACTAGTCATAAAATCTGGTGAGACAACGGGGAGTGGGTGGACTCCTGGAGACAGGAGATGGAGACAATGACATGGCAAATTAATAAGCTAGTTATGGGTGGAGCACTACTAGCAGTAATTTCCCTTCTATTCCTGTTTCCTACTCATATTCTCATGAGTAGCTTTAGGATAGGATTTTTAAATCTTAACAGTGCAAGGGAAAGTAAAAAAGAGAATTTTTTAATGAAACTATAGAAACAAAGGGCATTGATATTGCTTTTGTCCAAGAAACCCATAGAGGTGGAATGGCAAAGAAACATCATTTTCAGCCATAAAGTTCCCTCAGTGCAGGATCGGCAGTTCTGTTTTCGAAGAATTTTTTGCCAGCTTCTTTTACATATGAAGAAATTGTTGAAGGTCGTTTACTTAAAGTTAGTGCAAAATATGAAAACCAAATATAGTTCTGCTAAATGTTTACACACCAGTCCTACCAGGAGAAAGATGTGTATTTTCAGAAAAGCTAGCAAATGCTGTTGCAGATTGTGCCTCCTCTGATTTTTTTAATAATGGGCGCAGATTTTAACTGCACTGCAGATGATGTTGATCAAAATCATCTCGAACCTCATATATCTACTGAAGAAAACTAATGAAACGTATTATTGAGACTTACGAGTTGGTGGATGTCTGGCGATCTAAGCATAATAATGTAAGACAATATTCATGGGCACATACCAAAGATAACTATATCTCCTTAGCAAGGCTAAATAGATTTTACTGCTTTCACAGCAACACCTCCAGATTTTTAAAGCATGTAGCATGTAGGCTATTCTGATCACTCTTTATTGATTGGCCATTTTTTTTTATAAATGTAATAAAACACAAAAGTGTATATTGGAATTTCAATATTTAAAAAAAAAAAATTCAATACAATAAAATGTACAAAAAATGCTTCGTTTTCGATTTTATTCAAATAAAATAAAAATAAATAATTTTAAAAAGATGGCAAAACAAACTAAAAGGAAATACAAAATACAATGAAGTAATAAAAAATACAGTACAATAAAATAAAGAAAAATCTAGTAAATTATAGAAATACATTTAAATAATAAATAAATTAAGTAAAATAAAGTACAGCCTTCTTCTTCTTCTTTCGGCTTTTCCCTTCAGGGGTCTCCACAGCGAATCATCTCTCTCCACCTATCCCTATCTTCTGCATCCTCAACCCTTGCACCCACTAGCTTCATATCCTCATTAATTCCATCCATATACCTCCTCTTTGGCCTTCCTCTTTGCCTCCTGCCTGGCAGCTCCATGTCCAACATTCTCCTACCAATATACTCACTCTCCCTCCTCTGAACATGTCCAAACCATCTTAATCTGGTCTCCCTAACTTTGTCCCCCAAACGTCCAACATGAGCTGTCCCTCTGATGTACTCGTTCCTAATCCTGTCCAATCTTGTCACTCCCAAAGAGAACCTCAACATCTTCAGCTCTGCTACCTCTAGCTCTATTATTTATAAATAATAAAGTAATGACATTACAGGAAGTGAAAATTATAAAATTAAATAGAAATAAAATAGTAAAACTGAGCAAATACAATAAAAATACAGTAAAAGATGTCATGTGGGATTCAGTTAAGCATTTAATGAAAAAAAAAAACTTCCACAGCGAGACCTCACACATGAGATGAGCACTTAAACACTAAATTAGCATGACTAGCGCTCTGTTAGCTTCAGCCTCCACTTCAGCGTCGTGTGACTGATTCACAATGCACCATTAATGCACTTTGATTGCTGACTGATCCCGAGCTTTGGGAATAATTAGCCAGGAAGCTGCTGCCTCGGAGATGGACGGATGGACCGCAGTGAGGCATGGAGTTAATGGTGTGGAGTTAGCCGAGTTAGCGGCGCTCAGTTTCAATGGGGTAATTATTTATGCATAGATTGGTTTTAGGTTGCAGACTGCAGAAATGCTGAAGATTCAGTGCTGAAGATTAGCTAATTAGTGGGGGAAAGAGAGAGAGAGAGAGGGAGAGAGAGAGAGAGAGAGAGAGAGAGAGAGAGAACAAAATGAGCTTCATAACAGCTAACGTTCTCGATACGTTAACATCCCGCGACGGTTAGAAAGCAGCTACTGGAGTTCAGATCTGTCTGATGCATTGGTGTGAGGGGGCGGAGTCACTCTTACTGTCCTCATTCTCAGTGACTCCTGCGCTGAAGCTAACGCTGTGCTGAAGATGCTAATTTAAACCAGTCAACAGAACAGTAACGACAAAACGATGTTAGACAAGCTAGTGAGCTATATGTGCTAGCGTCAGCCAGCTAGCTTCAACTTTTCTGTTCCTGCTCCAGAACAAGTTCTCAGTCATGTTTAGCAGCGATAAAATCTCTCGATTCTCTCTGTAGAAGATGCCGGAACAGCTTCACCTCCGACTGATACAAAGCTCTGACACTGGAGACTCCTTCCAGAAACTTCTCCTTAATTCTTTTAACCTGTTTACGTGGAGCATCTGTCATACACATCCCTGAGAACCAGCTGTTGCTATACAAACTAAATAAGCAAAGCAAATAGACTAAAAATAACAACAATAAATGAATAAATAAATAAATAAATAAAATAAAAATTAATACAAAATATTTAATCATGGAAAGGTAAAAAAAACAATTCTAATAAATAGTAATTATTTAAGTTAAATTATTCTTATTTCATGTGTTCAAAAATGATAAATATATAAAACTTTTATACTTATTTACTCAAATCAGAAAATTTAATTATAAAAAATAATAGCCATTTAACACAGTTAAAAGAAAAAAAGAAATCAGAAGGAATTAAAGGAGATAAAAATATCAACATGATAATCACAATATTGCGGTTTTAATGAAATAAAATGAAATCAATTAGAAACTGACAGGAAGCAGCTGATGTGGTGTGGACACTTTTTTAACTTGTAAATTAATTAATTAATTCATATTTTCAATCTTTGTTTTTTAATAAATATATATATTTTTAAACAAATTAAATAAAATTTTTTTTTTTGTCTTTCAACTAGTCAAAAAGACTAGAATTTTTAAATAAAATTTAACTCTACTGTTTTGGTAGGAGTTTGTGAGCATATCTCTATAATTAACTCTAGAATCGTTCCATCACGCCGCCCCCAAGGTACACTCCGCCCCCTTGGATCACCCCACCCCTAGGTTCACTCTGAAAGAACTTCCACGTGGATCTGATGTGGTGATTTACATTACATTTACATTTACAGCATTTAGCAGACGCCCTTATCCAGAGCGACTTACTTCATTTCATTTTTTATACAACTGAGCATTTTTTTGGGGGTTAAGGGCCTTGCTCAGGGGCCCAGTAGTTGCAGCTTGGTGGACCTGGGATTCGAACACACAACCTTCCGATCAGTAGTCCAATGCCTTAACTACTAAGCTACCACATCCCCGTAATGGTAAAGAAAGTATACAAGAATTCTTTTATTGATTTATTTGTTTGTTTGTTTGACTGAAAAGTGAATAAATAAAGCTGAGCATCTCGTGGAAGTGGGACGGAGCTCACGGTGTTTACGCTCACTGAGGTTTATATGAGAAGCTCTGAGAGACGAGAAGATCCTCTCCCAGAAAAACCTGAAGATGTGATCATGTGAAGAATCATCTAATTTTTACTAATGATTCCTATCTCACAATTGGTCAAGTATCACAGAAGAATTGTGGGCGGGGCACATGTGATAACCAATCATCTTTCACAAAAAAAGGTCTCGTTAATTGAGTCTCCGCCTCCACAGTTATTGACTGGATGTTTGACTAGGTTAACACGGCCGCCAACCCAAAGCCCCGCAAAGTGATGTAGCAATAACTAACAAGACATGGGTATGGTTATTATACTAAGCATGTATGGATACCACGGCAACCAGCAGAACCTCGAGATGGCCAACTAGTGACACACACAGCTGTCAGAGGAACCCAAGGAACCCACAAGACGTTCTTCACAGTTGTGAGATGGAGGAACTACAGAGTGAAGATGACGCCCCATCATCAAAATCCATCAAATCCATCAGGGTCGAAGGTCACAGTGGTCCGGTGGCGGCCATGTTGACGTGACTGTTGCTGATCTTAGACGATTCAAAAGTAGAAGATACCAGAAAACCCTGTGTTCCACATTAGGCTTTGCAGGAAATCTCTCATCTGCAATTCCAGGAGATTTCTGAGAGGAGACTGGAGCCGAGCGCTCACTTACGCCAACGAAATTAAAAAGAAGCGGGAAAAATCATGTTCAGAAGAGTTTTGAGGAGCGTGGAGAGATCGTGCAGACCATAAAAGTTGTTTGATATCAGAAGCTGGAACACACACACACACACACACTGCATGTTTCTCACCAAACACTCAGAGCGGCGATGCTTCCTGCTGGTCGTCTGGTGTCTCCTGTTCATCTGAATTGTGTTGAAAACCTATTTACCCTTTAAACGTTGTTGTTTTTTCTTTCTCTGAAGTAACAGATTTGATGAGAAGAGAGTCGACTTCAAGCTGTGGAGACTCTGAGTCTGGAAAAGTTTTCAGAGTTAAATAAAAGTTCCTTCTTTTAATCCCCTCATCAGGACGATAATCAGTTCCTCCAAAATTTCACAGCAGAAATCCAAATCGACCGTTTTTCTAAATGAAGCAGATTTACTTCAGATTCGAGTCGAGGCGCATCGTTTGACGTCACATAACAGGCATTTAGTCAAATCCTTCATGATTCACGTGTGAGGAACAGGAGCAGAGCTCTGACAGTCACTGGAACCAGATAAAATGGAGAATCCTGAGCTTCTGATTTCACAGATTCAAGTCATTTTTGTCAAAAATTCAAATAAAAAAAAAGCCCTGCAAAATCAAGCATTTGTAGCTGCAACCATCACAAACACTCTGGAATCCTGGAGGGACTGATGATTACGTCACGAGCAGTTCACAAGAATAACGTTAAGATGTGGACTGATCTTTAGAGAAGAACCTCTGAGGAACATGTCCCAGCTGCGAGTTCTCCTGGATCATAGATTGTACTTTTTTTCTGCAGAATTTTGACGTTATCGGCTGAGATTTTTTTGTGTCTCATCCAAATATCGCAGCAGAACTCTCGCTGCCTATGTGGGCGTGGCCTGGGTGTGAGTCGTTGTTCACTAAATCCTCGCTTGTTGTCGAGTGGAAGAGCTTTGCAGCTGATTTCTGGATGGCGAGCGAACACCTGAGCTCAATTTCCATCTATTACATCAACCTGGAACCTCGAGGAAGCGCTCACTCTCCTGATCTGCTCCGAGATGAAGATGATGATGATGTCTTCATTAATTTAATCTCACGATCATGTCACATGCCGCAAGAGCTTCCAGCTTCCTGGCCTTGATGTATGCATGTTCTGCCTCTCGCTAAACGTGACTGCACTGCTAATTGACGTTATTTGCTAAGCAGACGAGCGGCGGCGAACATGGCGAGAAAGAGAAAACGCTGGTGAAAGTGTTGCGCAACCGGTGCGGTGCAGAGCGATGCGGAGCGGGTAGCTCGGAGGTGACAGAGAGAAGCAGGCTGTTAACATGGTAATGTGGCGACACTGCACTGCAGCAACACGTCTTTAGCGTGTCAGGGAGAAGACGGCGTGATCGAGGCCTGTGACAGCACGCAAAGAGCCATTAGCTCGTCTCACACTGACATCTCGCCGTCTTGTTATTGTGGACTGATGCAATGAGTATGCAACTCCACCGCTCCAGTGTCGCTCCCACGGATCTCACCGTGTTGCTAATCAGCGCTGGGAACCTCGTCTCACTCTCCGAGGGTCTCTCCGTGAGGTCACGACTCCTCTGAGACCAGGACCTAGGGTTTAATCAAAGAGCGAGCCACGTAGGAACCCGCTCCCTCGGCACCTCCTTCCGACGCAAGAAAAGCCGAGCCGAATCGCACCACACACCCGAGCCGGAGGCTTCTAGAAGCTTGTTCATGGTACACGCTCGGAGACAGAGAAGTGTGACAGAAAAGGCCGCTGCATTTTGAGGAAGCGAGACAGGAGGAAGCAGTGGGCCTCTTCCTTTCCTCCAGCAGCTCTAAAGATATGCTCATTAAGGGTGTGAGAGAGAGGGAAGTGACAGGAACTGACGAGACGAGACCAGAGCTAGTCCTGACAAGTCTCGCTGTCTAAAAAAAGGTTAGAGGACTCAAAAGCAATATCTCACCTTTCCTTCGCTTCAGTCTGCCACGCGTTAGGCCCGCCGAGCTGCCCGTCAATATCCAAATGGCACTACGCCGCGATCGAAGGATTAAACGCAAACCAGGAACACGGCAGCGGGCAGATTTAAACCTCCATCGATTTCCTTTTAGACAGGAAGTGACTGATTGAAACCAAACAATATTTCATCTAATCTGAATAAACCTGACTGTAGCGTAGCGAGCTAGCTAAACATGGAGAGCAGTGAAGAGCATGTGTTTTTATTTTTACATCAAAGACACAGACTCGCATTGATGGAGACAAAACCTCCAGCTTACACAAGCTCCGCCCACTTTCAGAGAAATAAACTCCCCATCAGCTGATGATTGTGAGCAGAATGAGATCCTGAAACACAAACACCGTTTACTGCTAATCAGCTGTACTGCAGCGTAAGACATGCCCACAGGGGGCGGGGCATACGGCTTCATCAGAAGACCCAGTGCAGGAGGAGTCAAGAAAATAATTGGAATTCCCTAAGGCTCGGAATAAAACACTCAGAAACACCGAGTCTGATTGATCGAGAGGATTAGTCGATCCATGGCTGTGTGGGTGCAGCTGTACACCTCCAGGTCGTTTAGACCTAAATGTCTTTACACAAAAAACCCAAAAAGCACAAAATAACAAAATAACACAAATCACAAATTAGTATTCAAAAAATATATTTTTGGATGAAATACAAAAGCCCCTCCTGGAGGCGGTGATGTGAGTGGTGAGAGGTTACGAATGTAGATGAAGGCGTGGTGCCTTTCAGGGGACATGACATGAAATAGTTTTTTTCCTTTTCACTTTAAAATGCTAAAACTACACAACACATCACCTCAAAACAACATAACACACCACCACCTCACACCACAACAACACACCACACCACAACATCACACCATCACACCACAACACCACCTCACACCACCACATCACACCACACCATCACACCACACCATCACACCACATCATCACACCACATCATCACACCACAACATCACATCACACCACCACCTCACACCACCACATCACACCACATCATCACACCACAACATCACCTCACACCACCACCTCACACCACCACATCACACCACAACAACACACCACACCACAACATCACACCATCACACCACAACACCACCTCACACCACCACATCACACCACATCATCACACCACAACATCACACCACATCACACCACCACCTCACACCACATCACATCACACCACAACATCACACCACAACATCACACCACAACAACACACCACCACCTCACACCACAACATCACACCATCACATCACACCACCACATCACACCACATCACACCACATCATCACACCACAGCACAACATCGCACCACAACATCACAACATCGCACCACAACACCACATTACAGTGATATGGTGATATCACAGTGATATGGTGATGATGTGGTGGTGATGTTGTGGTGATGGTGATGTGGTGGTAATGATGTGGTGGTAATGATGGGGTGGTAATGATGGGGTGGTGACGGTGATGTGGTGATGATGTTGTGATGGTGATGGTGATGTGGTGGTGATGGTGATGTGGTGGTGATGTGGTGATGGTGATGTGGTGATGATGTGGTGGTAATGATGTGATGGTAATGATGTGGTGGTGATGATGTGGTGGTGATGTAGTGATGGTGATGATGTGATGGAGATGGTGATGTGGTGATGATGTGGTGGTGATGTTGTGGTGATGGTGATGTGGTGGTAATGATGGGGTGGTAATGATGTGGTGGTGATGGTGATGTGGTGGTAATGATGGGGTGGTAATGATGTGGTGGTGATGGTGATGTCGTGGTAATGATGGGGTGGTGACGGTGATGTGGTGATATGGTGGTGACGATGTGGTGATGTGATGGAGATGGTGTGATGGAGATGGTGATGTGGTGATGATGTGGTGGTGATGTGGTGGAGATGGTGATGTGGTGGTAATGATGTGGTGATGATGTGATGATGTGGTGGAGATGGTGATGTGGTGATGATGTGGTGGAGATGGTGATGTGGTGATGATGTGGTGGTGATGGTGATGTGGTGATGATGTGGTGGTGATGGTGATGTGATGTGACGATGATGTGGTGGAGATGGTGATGATGTGGTGGTGATGTGGTGGAGATGGTGATGTGGTGGTAATGATGTGGTGGAGATGGTGATGTGGTGATGATGTGGTGGTGATGGTGATGTGACGATGATGTGGTGGAGATGGTGATGATGTGGTGGTGATGTGGTGGAGATGGTGATGTGGTGGTAATGATGTGGTGATGATGTGATGATGTGGTGGAGATGGTGATGTGGTGATGATGTGGTGGTGATGGTGATGTGATGTGACGATGATGTGGTGGAGATGGTGATGATGTGGTGATGGTGATGATGTGATGGTAATGATGTGGTGCTAATGATGTGGTGGTGATGGTGATGTGATGTGGTGGTGATGGTGATGTGGTGACGATGTGGTGACATGGTGTTGTGATGGTGATGTGTTGATGGTGATGTGGTGGTAATGATGTGATGGTAATGATGTGGTGGCGATGTGGTGATGATAAGGTGATGTGGTTGTAATGTCGGAGTCATTTGCTGGAGGACGTTTAGTCTCCATCTGCGAGCCCATATTGAAAGAAAATGAGGTCTACTTTTGCTACCAAACTGCTTATGCAAAAACTCAACGTCTCCTCGCTGTCACACACTTCAGACACGCAGCCGGCAATTCTATTCAAAACGAGCTAACAGCGCAACACCTTCACCTTCATCGCCACGAAGGTACGACCACGCCCGAGTGTCCGAACGCCACATCGTGGAGACATGCTGCAACAATTTCAGGAAAAAAAAAAAACAATTAAAATGTGGGAATAAACAGACTGATCTTTTGAATTGAAATGTTTTTCCGTGAACCGGGATGAAGCTTGTGTGTATTTATTGTTACCTCTGACTGTTACACATCACTGACACTCGAGACTCCGTCAAGCTTAAATAAACACCCTTCCAGAAGGAATGAGTGATTTCTCTACTCCATGCTTGAGGAGTGAATGAGCTGTTACTATGGAAATGTGTAGTTGTTTCATGATTACAGAAGATCTCCAGGCCTCCAGACTCCACGTCCTCGTGTCTGATCATTGTCAGTAAGCCAGTTTCTGCTGATGAGGCTCTTTTTCCTTCTCCCACTCCTCCGTAACCTCTGGCTCGGAGAGATACGCAGCCTTGGCCATGTTTCTCTCTGAAGTGGGATTCGGCGTTTTATCTGAGGAGGAGGAGGAGGAGGAGGAGGAGGAGGAGGAGGAGGCTGCTTATCGTCCTGAGCTCTGGAGAATGTCCTGGCTGGAAATCAAACGCGAGGCCGTGACTAACCTGATTAGGCGTGTCAGGGGGCAGGAGTCGAACCCGTCCAGGAGCAAGCGAGTGTCGAAAGAGGGAGGGAGATTATCCAGTCTTATTAAACGAGAAGGAGGAGGAGAGATGAGGTGTGAGGTGAGGAAGAACAATCATGGTTTTTTATCCTGCCACCTGCTACAGTGAGGAAAGCAGAGTCAGCGTTTACGACACGACACAATCCTGTCCAACCGCGAGAGCGGCGTCTAAAGTGACAACTTTACAATCAGACTTTTTTTTAATAACTTGTACACAGCAGGAGTCTCCAGTGTCAGAGCTGTAGAACAGTCAGAGATGAAGCTGGAACTCCATCAGGAGTCAGAGTTCCTCAATAACGAAAAATATCTGCGTTTTTTATCGCTTCATTGAAATCAAAAGAGAAAAATAAAGCTGGGGAAGAAACGATTGTGTGGAGCTGCTAGAGGAACTTTACACAATTTAGAAAAAAAATCTACTAAAACATCTGGAAGTAGTTGAATTAAAAAAAAATGCACCGGACATTTTCAAAAAGATATATATTTTTTATTTTTTAGAATTTTATTTATCCTTTTATTGTTTAGTCATTTACTTGAAAAACATTTTTCTTTATTCTTTTTTTTCACACTGAGAGTCAGTTAAGAACCTAAACATTATACATGACATTTTTGCATTAACGTTTTTACTAACAGTAAAATTTGACTTCTTGTTTGTTCCTGCTGCGAGTCAGTCCTGAGCTCTGGAGCTAATTTCTGTTAAAATAACGTCATCTTTATTCCCTGAGAAGCAGCAAAGCTCGTGTCTTTCAGCAGCAGCGTCTTCCTGTTAAAAGCGTACAGCTCTGAGCCTGAGGAGTGTGTGTGTGTGTGTGTGTGTGTGTGTACATGATGAAAAGGGTTCTGTCATTTTCCTCGGCTGCTTTTGTCTGACTCGATAAACTCGAGGCGGGAAAATGGAAATGAATCCTTTTCAGCGAGAGAGCCTCGTCCTCGGTAGACTCTGAAATCCTGAGATATCCTTCATTAAATATACTGCGACCTAGAAACTCTTTCCGTCTGGGGAAAAAAAGAGGATCATTCGCTTTACGCTGCATCATCACGATATCACACACACACACACTTTTTATTTATTTATTGCTCGTTCTTGCGACGGCGAGAGATAAACATCTTCACTGCGACGGCTTCGTGTTACTCCATCACACACATCACACTTTAATTTCAAGCTGAAATAAAGTAAGTGCGTCTCCATCCAGCAGCACTGGAGCATTGTGGGTAACTTCTGACAGCGCTGCCCTACATCATTCCTTCTTCTTTTTTTTTTGTTCTTTCTATCCCGGAATAGACGCCAGCTCCCTGAGAGAAGGAGAAGGAGGCGAAGCTACAGTGATGAGGCTGACGTTAAATTCAGCCAAGGTGTCAAGGGACTCCAGGAACAGCGCCATAACATGACAAAACATCTCAGCAGGACACGTTTCAACTTCCTCTCTTCTTTTTCTGTTTGTTCTTCTTCATTTCTTTCGGGTTTTTGTGGTCTTCTGTCTTTACAATGTTAATTAAGCAATGGGTAGTTAATAACACACACACACACACACACACAGTTCAATGGTCAGGATCTCACAGGAGCATTGATGGACAGGTAAACAGGTGGAGGTGGTGTCATTGTGATGTCATCAACATGGGACAACCTACCCTGACACCTGAAAAACATCTATCCAGAAAGAGCTCCATTCAGACAGAATTAGTTTTTTGGTTCACATTGTGTGAGCCATGCAGTGGGCGTGGCTTCCCTCCATGTGTACTCCACAGGTCACATGACCTCGCACTCCTCACGCGTTAATCTGTAGTATGTCACATGACCAAAACACGTCTTGAGGGACTCTTGTAACTTCTGTTAAAAACCTCCTGAAAGCATCTACAGCTACTAATTCCATTCCACCTCCTCATGAGAACCTAATCCCGTCTGAGTAGAGATAACACTCCACTTTATAAACCAGCGCAGCGCTCGTTTGTTTTCCCTCGCAGTTAAATGCTAATCAGACAAAGCGGACGTGTCATAAAGCCTGACGCAATTATCCCTCGCAGTCTCTCTGAGACGCAGACGCCGATCTGTCTTCGCTCGCCATTTCATTTCACCCCCATTATGTCCTCGTAACGTCGTTACAGCAAAGCAAATGGTGGAACTTATCTTCAATTAGTCGGAGTTGTTGGTCATTAGGCCGGAGCGGGACGGCGAGCTCAGAGCCGCGGGGCCTCGTGTCAGCGCTAATTAGACCACGTAGCTTTACAGAGGCGAAGCGCCACTTCACTCGCATGCTCCGCTGATTAAATACAGTAACACAGAGCGAGGCTGAAGCTCCAGATCAGGGAATAAACCCAGGCTCATGATCCTGTAAATTCCCATTGTTACCATGACGACCAGGATCAGATTATTTCACCCTAACAGGACGTCCCAATGTGCTTTATTCCTCTTCCACTGCAGCACTTTGCCTGAGGACGACTCTGATGACTTTTTATCCGTTTAGAGTTACATTTAGTGAAAGTCCTGCTCTCCTTTATGTTACAGCAGCTAAAAACAGTAAGAATTAAAAAATAAATAAAAACATACAAGTGTTTAGACTCCCAGACACTGGACACTCCTTCCATAAACGTGACAAAAAACGTAATAGCAATGTTTTTTTAATCTGTTTATGTGGAGCGTCTTCTGGAGCTGTTACCATGGAAACACACTACTATAATGGAGAGCGAGGCGGTGGAGTGACCTACAGCAGTGACACACTTTGGGCTTGGCTTTGGTTTTCAAATTCCAGCCTCATAAACGGTTTTAATTCAAATGAGCAGTTGTTCGTCCAGCCAGAGGCCAAGCCAATGCAGCCTGTTTTTCAGGCAGACAGACAGATGAACAAACAGACAGACAGGACGGACGGATGGACAGACAGACAGACGAACAAACAGACAGACAGGAGGGACGGAAGTCAAAAGTGTAATCCAGATGGATTGGAAGTGGAGACGGTGTCTTTGTGATGTCAGATGGCCATTTGTTTTGGACGGACAGAAAGGACAGAGGAACAAACAAGCAGACAGGCAGGCAGGCGGACAGACTGACAGACGAATGGACGAACGAACAGATGGACAGACAGACGGATGGACAGATGAACGAACGAACAGATGAACAGTCAGACAGACGGACAGGCAAATAGGTGGACAGATGGATGGACACATGGATGGACAGACGGACAAGCGAACAGATGGACAGACAGACAGATAGACTGACAGACGGACAGACAGACAGTGTCCTGACTCGTTCAAATTCAAAGGTGTAATCCAGACATCAATGTGTGTGTGTGTGTGTGTGTGTGTGTGTGAGGAAGCGGCACTGTGTTCAACACATCCTGCAGATCCCAGACTGCAGAGTGACATCACAGCAGCGTGCAGGAGCTGAGATAAAGAGGCGAAAGTCTCCACACATTGCTACAGTCACATCACTGCCAAGACAGTTCCCTACAGCAGCAGGTTCCCAACCGCTGCAGAGCTACACACACACACACACACACACACACACACACATACACACACATACACACGAGTCAAACAGGAACGTGGACACAAACCCAGAGCTTGGGAAAGCTCGGATTTCTGGTTCTCTTTTCCTAACAGTGCTCGCTTCATCACGGCAAACACAAAACACTTCTGCTTCATGGAGGTCAATGTTATTGGCGTTATTGACCAAGTCGTTCCGGTTCCAGATGAGAGAACAACGGGAAGGTTTTCTCACCAGAGCTTTTGTGTTTCCTGTGTTCGACGTTTGCTTTTGTGTCTCTCTTTCAGTTGGTTGGCGTTTGTGTTGGAGATCCAGGAAATTTCCCCTTGGCCTTGATCTCCAGGGCCTGATGACTGTTCTCCTGCTTGGCCTGGGGTTTGAGGAAGACGCTTTAGTTTGGAAACTTATCATCATTGGTCATGCGGTGAAGAATCGTTGACCTGAGCTCATCCATCACACACTTTCCATTTACTTTAAAGAAAATTGGTTGATAAAGCGTGTAAAGGTCGTGATCTGAGCTGAGAAGCGAGCTTTGTTCATCATCCTCATCTCCCTGAGAAGGCTGTGACAGAACGTCTCCACACAGCGCTATCTGCAGGAGTCAACTTTCAGCAGCTCCAATAAACCGGCCGGTCTGCAGCACTGGAGCTTGGGGATCATCTCCAGATCTCCAGATCACAGCCTCAGGGTGTTGTTTTGTTTTGTTTAGGCCAGTCTCTCACTTGATGCATAATGTATGTTGTATGCGAATCTTCCTCAGCAGCAATAAACGCTCGAGCCGCTCTGGCGCTCCACGACAATTCCCTTTTCGCAGTGTTTACTCGGAACAAATAGCGTTTTTATATTCGCGTGCACGCTGACATTGACCCGTCAATCTGTTCCTGCGTGGATTTTTTTTTTTTTCGCGAAGCTGCCAATTAAACAGCAATCTCAGCAGCACAGCAGGGGGAAGTGGAGGGAAGTGGTCCCCTGGAAAGATGCAGGATTCTCCGTGTGCTGACTGGGAGCGAGGGAAAATTGTTTGTTTAAAATTAATTGACAACATGCCTGGAGGTCTGGGATGTGACACGCCGTCGTTCAGAAGCAAACAAGCGCGCAGGGTCTAATCAGTCATTAAATATGGACACGAGGCATGAGAGAGCGGCGAGCAGCCTGTCAGTCAGAGAGGAGCTCCGTCATCTCCAGCTCTCAGCACGCTCGCTGTGGCTCTTTAAAAATAAAAGTGTTGCTAACATCAGGGAAATCCCAGACCAGACATGTGGATGGAGATTCCAGCTGAGACTCAGAGACAACAGGAAGTTTCTCCAGAGATCCAATCCTAAGGCAAGGGCATAGATTTTGGTGTAACATTAATAATTCATTTTTTAAAGGAAAGGCTGAGATTCGCAAATATTCAGTCGTCTTGTGTTTTAGCAGATGTTCCACTCTCACTACATCCCAAAAAGCTGAAACGAGCCTAAAGAACTAAAAAGAAGTGAAAAAGGAAACAGGATCTGGCTTGGGAAACAAGGATCTGTGGTGCACATCTTCAAACGTGATCCACTGCGTTATCCCTCCATCCCTTTCCCAGAGTTTGCATCACACACACACACACACACACACACACAAACACCTGAGACACACAATTTGCTGTACGACAAGACTTTTTTGGACTCATGTTTATTGTATTTTTAAATCTGGTTAAAAAAACGCACATCTCTGGCAACCCTGCAGTAGAGAGTCGTGTTCAGTGTTGGCGTGAGTGTGGGGCAGCGTGATTCCCACCCCACCGGACCTCCGTGTTGAAGTTTCACACTTACCTCATTTACCTCACGTGTCCAAACAACTCGACCCTTTCCTTTAGGTTTACCTAAAAATCCCACGTCCCTTTTCTCTCCACCACAAACCCCCCAGCCTCAGTAACAGCCTCTGACTGGTGAACTTTCAGAACTTCACCATCTCCAGGTTCTCCTCCACTGGTGTGATTGGATCCCAGAACCTTCACAGACCAAGGTAAGGGAAGTTCCTCCTGCAGCGTTCTGTGTTATTTGGCACCAGCACCGATCCAGTAGGATCTCTGTGAGATGATGCTGATATTAAATACCGTGTCGTACAGGGACCTTACTGACTTTCTTGATGTTCTCAGCAAGCAAACATCATCCAGGTGAGTTCTAAGTGAGTCACATAATCCTCTAGCTGTAGGAGGACACTGGAGAACCTCCACAGTTTTATTTTGAATTTGCTTGTCGTTGTGGTTGCATCATGATTCGTTTGAAAGTCTTGGTGTGTAAGAAGAACCACAGGTCCATACACTCCATCCAGAGCACTGCACAGGGTCAGGGAAATAATTCAACCAAGATGATCATCCATTAATAATAACAGAGCGGTCATCTGATCAGATGCAACGCAACCAAGTGAACTAGATTAATCTGCTTTTTTAACACTTTTTTTTTTTTTTAAAGATAACTTTACTGCTGGGAAAAAAAAAAAAAAACAGGAGTTACATTTCACCAAAATGAACATTCCAGAAGGCAGAGGCGAGGGTGTGGAGTTTAGTTTAATAAGGTTGATGGAGACGGAAAAAAAGGGACATCGCAGGTCAAAAAAACAAACAAAAACACCCCATACACATTGCATTTAAAAGCGAAATTAAATCAAATCAAAACCAAACAGACCTGAATGGTGTTTTCAGGATGTCCTTGTAGATTGAGTTGTAAAATGTGCGCCTTTCACAAATAAAAAAAAAAAAAGCTTCTGCTAATTGAATGGAGTTGAAAAAGATTCAGAATCCTTTTCTGCATCGAAGGAGAACGTTACAATACACACTAAAATCCTCGGCGTGTGCTCCGTTATTTCAGCGCGCTCAAAAGCTCATGAAGCACATGGCCTCGGTTTGACCTCGACTCGCAGACGCTTGGCAGACGCGCGACGCTTGGCAGATCGCGTCGTTCACACGCTCGCTACACAATACGCTGGGCTGCGTTTCAATGTCACTGAAGTTTCTCAAAGATGAAAAGCACTAGAGCAGCCAGCAGAGCCAGTCCTACGGAGAGCAGCGTGAGGCCTTGACCATCCAGGTTCCTCCAGCAGCCAGGCGGAGCTGCCGAGGGCGTCGGGGAGGCAGGGACTCCGTTCTGACTCGCGCCTTTCAGGCTCTGTGAAAGACAAAAACACAAAGAAATTAGAAAAAAGAAGAAGAAAGTCAAAGCTTTACCTTGAACACTCCAGCGCATGAGGGACTTAACAAAGCCACCATCATCATCAAGAAAGGAATTCATTTAAGATAAAAATCAATACTTTCAGACCAGCGTTTTCAATTCTAGTAACCAAATAGTGAAAAACAACACAAAACACGACACCAAGTCCATAACTCAAACCAGTTTACAAACATCTGGAATACGAATAGAGGACAAGATACAATCCCCAGCATATACAATCACCTTCTCATCATCATCATCATCATCATCATCATCATCATCATCTGTGAACTCAATATTTTCCCCAGGTTTTTTTCTCTTTCATTTGAAAAACCAGACAAAACAACGCAAACACGTGTCTAACGTTATCCAGGTCAAACACACTCTAATTTATTTCCTATTAATGAATGCTGAAAGCACGAGTCCAGTGAGGTGGGTGGGCAGAAGGGGTGGACCGGGATAAAGAGAACATTTGATGCTGGTGCTGATATCTTCACCAGCTTGTCCAACACACCGCTCTCAGTTTAGATGAAGCAGAATCGATCACCTGCCCCTGACGTAAACGACCCGCGGCTGTGGCGAGGCCAGAGATCGAGTGCGCGCGCTTCCGTGGACTAGACTCGCCGGGTAAAACGGGCAAGCGTCGGGACTCTGATCTTCTGTAATGTGTTAGGTCATTAAAGTCTCATTTAAAACGAATAGCATAATAGAGAGGCATCTCCCGGCAGGACAGCCACGACACCACCTCATAATACGCTCATTTACAGTGTGGGGTGAAAGGAGGGGTCCGTCTCCATCACCATTACAGACAGAGGATCGATCCGAATGACCGCTTTATGAGCTTAATATTTCACCCACACTCTGGAGGCAGGTGGAGATTGGCAGCAGGAGCTGTCTTCAGCGTTTATCTGCACTGGAACTGAAAGACCTACATCGTCTTGATGAAGTCACAAGCCTGAGACAAAATCCTACTCGAGGTCGAGTTCTGAAGGCGTGACTGCCTCCTGGACATTAGATCCAGTTATTAGAAGATAATTCAGAGACGTTTAAACCAGCCTTTAAAGATCTAAGAGGAGCTCATCCATCAGTTGCCTGAGAGGAAAGCCTCCGTTATCTAAATCCATCTGATCTTCTCTTAAAATCTCTCTCGGTTTCACCCCTCTCTCTAATTCTTCTCCTCTCACCCGCAGATGCTCTCGGCTACAACGGCTTTCATTCCAGACGCTATCCAGCCTGGTGAGAGCCTCCAGCTCTGCTGGAATTGATACATCTGTGCAACTGATGTTCCTGCCTCCGAAGCATGAGGAAGGAGACACAATTCTGACCAGTTAGATGTTCTTCCTCATTGTCCCAAGTTTGAGAGAAATAAAACAGGGAGAAGAGAGAAAGGTAGCGTGGAGGAAAATGTGGAAGAGAGACGGAGGACATGGAAGGAATAAAGAAAAAAGGATAAAGCGAATGAGAAGATGAATTAGAAATCAGTGACAGAAGTGGACATGACACAAGGCCAATAATGCTAAACATTTCACATCTTCCATGTCCTGGTCCACCACATGGTCCTGGATGGTTCTGGACCAAGGCCAAGTCCCCAGTCTTCCTCTCAATGCTGCCCGAATCACTGCTTTGTGGTGATGACATCATCATCTGAGTGGAGGAAGCTTCTTCATCCTCATGTTCCAGCAAAGGTTCAGGGTTCTCCAGCTCTTCATCACAGTCAGCACCGAGATCCACAGGGTCTCACGTGCAGTTGTTAAGAAGAGAGAAAATACAGCTGTTGATCAGCAAGGCTCAGCGAGGAGTCTGTGTTTCTGCATGAAAAAGCTCGTGTGGTCAGGGGGCGGGAGTGCGGCAGGGCAGGAGGGCAATTCCCCCTTCAGTAATAGTATAATGGAGCAGCAGGGAGTTGATAGAGAGGAATAATAAATCTGACCACTTTTCTTCCAGCAGTGAGGTTGTAGAACGCTGAGCGTTGAGAAACCTGCCGAGTTCATTAAAGCCACTAACGCGTATTTGTTTTATTTATTGCAGGAAAAAAAAAAAGCCGTGTGAGAACTCTCGCTCGTTGGACACCGAAAGCCTGAGCGCGCTCAGAGGAGACCGCTATCTCCGCTCAAACGCACCACTGACCACTACGGCTACTTGAGCAAGAAGTTATCTCATTAACTTCATTAACTTAAATTCCGGGTGATTGAAATCTTCTCGGAAAGTCTGATTTTTTTTGTATCGTCTGTGGCTAACAGCCACCTTCACACAGCTCTTCTTGCTACAAGCTAGCCGCTAATCACTGCTACACATCATTCATGTAGCAGAGGAGAAACTCAGCATGACGTTTTAACGGTTAAAAACTGAAAGACGAATGAAGTGGACGCTCCCGGGCTCTGAAGGGACTGCAGCTGGAGGGGATCATAAATCACACTGACCTACAACCTGAAGCACAACTACAGATTCAGTGGCGGTCAGTGGCAGGTTTCTCCAAAGGTTACTCCACAGCGCTGTGCTAACGTCCTGTAGACCCAAATCAGACAAAACAACTGCTGCTCAAGAAATCACTGAGTTTTCCCCTTTCTCTCATTGTGTCTCACTCTCTGTCTCTCTCTCTCAGACTTACTCTATTTCTGTCTCACTCTCTGGATTTTTCTGTCTCACTCTGCATCTCTCTATCTGCGTCTCTCTCTCTCTGCATCTCTCTCAGTCTCGCTGTCTGGGTCTCTTGCTCACTCTCTACCTCACTCTCTGTCTCCTTCTCTCTGGGTCTCTCTGTCTCACTCTCTCTCTTTGATCATTGTGAGTAGGAGTGACAGTAGGTGGAGATTTCTCTCCAGACGCCTTATTGATCCATGTCTGTATTACACAGCAACAACACTGCAGCACACACACACACACACACACACACACACACACACACACGATGCCTCACACAGTCGTGTCTCTGAGCTGCAGGTCAACAGAGATCAAGGACATGGATGACATCATCATCCTGCTGATTCAACTCTGGATCGTTGGCCAATCAGAATCCAGATTCAAATGATGAGGAAAGCAGAAGCTGTGAGATGTGTCGAGTGACGTGCATCAACTCCAGAGACACTGATAGATACAGTCACTTCCAGAGAGAGAGAGAGAGAGAGGAAGAGACAGAGAGAGAGACAGAGAGACGAGGGAGAGAGAGAGAGAGAGAGAGAGAGAGGGGGGGGGGGGGGTGTTCTATAGAAGTGATGGAAGAGTAACCTACATAACAGCTGTAAATAATTTACACACACTTTCAATATACATCACAACATCTCAGATACAACCGTCTTCCATCTGGAGTTACTCTCTAACACACACACACACACACACACACACACACACACCCTTTATTTATTAGACGAGTCCTACTTTTTATCTGTTTATCGTTACAGTTAACGATGTGGAGTGTCTTAAACAACTTCCTATAGACACTCGTTCCCTCAGAATCCCCTCTTTATTCTCTTTCTCTGTGTTAATGAGACAAAAAGAAAGAAAGAGTCTACACTCGTCTGTCCTGAAGATGTGGGAAAGCTTCCCTGACGTTGGAGACTCCTTCCTTACACAGAACGGTTACCATAGAAACAATAAGTGACCAATCAGAATCCCCTGTGGCATAAAAAGAACGACAAAGATCTAGGGAAGAAGAGAAAAAGAGGAGGAGAGATCATTTATCAACAACGCGGCTAGAAACAGACTATTTCAGATAACGCAACCTCAAAGCAACACACTGTAAGAGTTGCATCGCCACCGCCTCGGTGTGTGTGTGTGTGTGTGTGTGAGTTATATTTTTGGGAAGCTGGTGACATGGTATTAGATGTAAATGCAGGAGAGCGCTAATACTGAGCGCTAGAAGCTCCCCTGTGGCGCAGATTAGCTGTGTGTGTGTGTGTGTGTGTGTGGGTGAGCGTGTCTATGTCTGTCTGAACTAGAGGGACACAACGCCAGTGATGCAAAGGAACTGAAATACGGCTGTATATATAAACACACACACACACACACACACCCCAGTGTAATTAAGCAGTGTGTAAAGCAAGACACGTTTTCAGTGTGTGTGTGCACCGAGCGTTAATAACACACCACACACACTATTGTGTTGTAGGTGAAGAGCGGTGTGCGGGCGAGTCGGGTCAGCTGCTGAAAAGCCTGAGGAATGTATGAGAGAGCGCACACACACACACACACACACACACACACACACACACACAGATTCAGCAGCAAGGCTCTCTCTCTCTCCGAATAGATGTGATTAGTCGGGGTTGTATTCCCTCTCTCCGGTGTCAGGGAGGTCAGTACAGGCCACAAACACACTAATGAGCTTCCTGCCTCTTCATACTGAGAGACAAATGCAGAAAAAAGAAAGGCGGAATGTTCAGAGACGGAGGAAGCGGGCACGACCTGCTCACTGATGCTAATAGAAAGATCAGCTTCAGGAAATAATGGATCACTCTCTCTCTCTCTCTGTCTATCTCCAGATCTTCCATCCATCCATCCAGCAATCTATCTATCTATTTGTCTGTCTGTCCATCTAATGCATCTATCCATCCATCCCTCCCTCCCTCCACCCATCCATCTGTTTGTCCATCCATCTACTGTATCCATCCATCCATCCATCCATCCATCCATCCATCCATCTGTCTAGCCATCCATCTATCTACTGTATGTATCCATCCCATCATCCATCTGTCTTGTCTGTCCATCCATCTACTGTATCCATCCATCCATCCATCCATCCATCCTTCTATGTCTGTATCCATCCATCCATCCATCCATATGTCTGTCTAGCCATCCATCTATCTACTGTATGTATCCATCCATCCATCCATCCATCCATCTGTCTGTCTTGTCCATCCATCTACTGTATCCATCCATCCATCCATCCATCCATCCATCTGTCTGTCTAGCCATCCATCTATCTACTGTATGTATCCATCCCATCATCCATCCAGCCATCTGTCTTGTCTGTCCATCCATCTACTGTATCCATCCATCCATCCATCCATCCGTCTATGTCTGTATCCATCCATCCATCCATCCATCCATCCATCTGTCTGTCTAGCCATCCATCTATCTACTGTATGTATCCATCCATCCATCCATCCATTCATCTGTCTGTCTTGTCCATCCATCTACTGTATCCATCCATCCATCCATCCATCCATCCGTCTGTCTAGCCATCCATCTATCTACTGTATGTATCCATCCATCCATCCATCCATCCATCTGTCTGTCTAGCCATCCATCTATCTACTGTATGTATCCATCCATTCATACATCCATCCATGCATCCATCTGTCCATCCATCTACTGTGTCCATCCATCCATCCATCCATCCATCCATCTGTCTTGCCTGTCCATCCATCTACTGTATCCATCCATCCATCTGTCTGTCTATCCATCCATCCATCCATCTGTCTGTCCATCCATCTACTGTATCCATCCATCCACCCATCTGTCTGTCCATCCATCCATTCATCTATCTGTCTGTCTGTCAATCCATCTACAGTATCCATCCATCTATCTACTGTATCCATCCATCCATCCATCCATCTCTCTCGCTCAGCTTTACTTCCATCCACTGATCTACACTTCATAAGCTACAGTATAAAAGTAAAAGCATTATATATTTTATATTTCTTGCTTTCAGCAGTGAGTGTCACTCTGTACTTTTTGAGTGAGTGTTTTCAGCATTAAACCCCTCAAACGTTGTCCTGCAGCCTGATGCTCGTCTCTCTACAGCCTTATCAACAACATCTCCTTCATTCATGAAGAGGAATTTGCATGAAAACGGAGGGAAATAAATAAATAAATAAACAAACGAAAGCGTCTAAACGCAGCGATCTTCAGGGAGAGCCAATTAGTCCTCACTGACCCGCTGATTAACATGCAATTAACACCTCTAATTAAGCATGAGCGGGAATAAATACATTAATAAATAAATAAACACATGCTCTGGGGGAAAGTAAACGGTGACACCTGAGGTCAGGGAACTGGGGGTGGGGGGGGGTGGTCATCAATATTTCTCTCTCCCACACACACACACACAGTGTCGCATCACTCTGTGGTTTGTTTAGACGCCTCACAGACAAGCCTCCGATTTCGATTTCCACTGTTTACACCTGAAACCTGCCGCAGAACCTCACACAGAGAACCGAGTTCCTGATGGACCCCCGGACTCTCAGGCTGAAGGTCATGTGTCTAAGCTCATCGCTCTGTCAGTAGCCACCTGCTACACAACACAAAAAAAAAAAAAGAACAAAAAAAAACAAACATATGCTTCCGTCTTTTTTTTTCTTTTAATAATTACGGTATTTTAGCATTTTATTTAGATCATGCATTACATTAGCATCCAATTATAACTTAAATAGACTAATGAATCTTAGATTATGAAATTGATTCATTAACGTTACTTATTCATTTTATTCACACAACATTTGATAAAAAGTCATTGACTTATAATTCATAAATATAATATAGATATGATTCGAAAAGACTCATGGTTCAGAGTTATACAATCCATAGATTCATGAACATAAGCTATTCTAATTGAAGTTGTGAGATTCATTAAGACTCAAATGAGTCATGGACTCATGAGTCATAAAGGAGTGTTTAGAATCTAGATGATTTGTAGAATCAGTGACTGATAAAGACTAAAGTGATTCAAAAGATTCATAAGACTTTGACTATGACTGAATGGCTCGTGATTCATATAATGCATGGAGTCATGATTCATATGATTCATAAAGTCTCGTGATTCATATAATGCATGGAGTCATCATTTATAAAGACTCGTGATTCATATAATGCATGGAGTCATGATTCATATGATTCATAAAGACTCATGATTCATATAATGCATGGAGTCATGATTGATATGATTCATAAAGACTCGTAATTCATATAATGCATGGAGTCATGATTAATAAAGACTCATGATTCATATAATGCATGGAGTCATGATTCATATGATTCATAAAGACTCATGATTCATATAATGCATGGAGTCATGATTCATATGACTCATAAAAACCCGTAATTCATATAATGCATGGAGTCATGATTAATAAAGACTCATGATTCATATAATGCATGGAGTCATGATTCACATGATTCATAAAGACACGATTCATATGATGTATACATTTTAATTCAGATAATTAAATAAATCATGATAAATTTAAGAGTCGACTGAAAGACTCATTTAAGACTCACTGATAATTCATTAAGAATTATGACTCAGTAAGCCTCACGATCCATACAATTCATAACGAGTCATGACTCAAAGATTTGTTTTGAATCAGTGACTGATTCATTGTTCTGCACTGGGAGTCATGCTAACTGGTGGCTTCCAATTTACCTTTTAGCCACTTTAGCATTCTTTTAATCATTAGTGATTTTTTTTTGTAACAAAACGATTAGCATTAGGCCAAACTCATCATCAGTGTTTTGTGTGAGTGTGTTGTAGGTGTAATGTGTGTGTGTAAGGTGTGTGTGTGAGACAGGATCACATGAGTGATTTGGGAATTACATGGCTGGCTTAACTGGCACTATTTTTCATTCCGATGGCTTATCTATAGCTTGTGTGTTATTTTTCGGGGAGGATGAGGGACAGACACACACACACACACACACACACACACACACACAGGGGACATCGGAATGATGCACCAGAATGTGATACACATTTTAATTTCACACTTCATCAGCTTTTATGGCCGGCCGTGTCAGAAAGACTCGGCACAGACGAGCGACATCACTCAGAGAACAGCGCTAATTTCTCTACCTCACGCTAGCACCGCTTTTACAGCACCCTCCTTCCCTTCCTTTATTCCCTCCGAAGGGAGGAAGTGAATCCGCCCTGTGAAGGTACGGAGTGGTGTTTAACCTCCACAGCGCTCATTCAACTCTAAACACTGAGTTTACACACTAAACTAATCATGACTTTAATCCCAATCCTTAATCTTCAGTCTTAATCCTGAACGTCTTCCTAATTCTGAGAGGTGGAGCTTCCTGAGCAGACAGATAAGTAGAGACAGCTGCTGATTGGTGGGAATTTGGTGATGCTTTGCACTGAGTTTTATTCTGCTGGAAAAATGACATCACCAACAGAGAAGAAACAGGCGCGTCTCGAGTGTTAACCTTTTCTTCTCTTTGAAAAGTGATATGAGCGAGGGAGCACTGAGCGAGGGAGCGGTGTTGGGGTTTTATGGAGAGAGTAATGGAGTGGAAACGATGAGTGAAATGAAAGCTCCAGTGAGATCTACTTCACTAGTTAGGCAACTCCAAGCCAGGGAGTAGAGACACTGTGTGTGTGTGTGTGTGTGTGTGTGTGTGTGTGTTGTAGATAACGAGTAAAAAGCTGATGACACACTGACCTGACTGAGGCCAGATATCTCTCCTTTCTCCAGCGGCTGGCTGATGGACGGTGTGATGACCGTGGAGTCCTCCACCGCGCGACCTCGCAGGAAGTGCTTCCCCGCCTCAAAGATGTCCACCTCGATCATCTTCCCTTTAAACTCCGGCCTTTTGGGAACCAGAACCTGCAGAAGGAGAAGATTAAATCATCATCCATCACTCACCAACATCTCGAGACTTTATGACCTTCTATCCATCCATCCCTGCTCTTCCAATCCATCTCTTTATGAGTCTTCTATCCATCTCCTGATGTAGATGATGAACAGAATGAACACATCAACTTGTCCACACATCTGTCCATCTTTCTGCATAGATTACAGTCCCTTTCCACATCAACCCACCCATCCATCCATCCATCCATCCATCTACCCAAACCATCAACCCACCTATTCCTCCATCCCAAATCCATCCATCTAAAATCCATCTATCTATTCATCCATCCATCCATCTAACCTAATTATTTGTCCAACCAACCCATCCATTCCACCACCCCAAATCCATCCATCCATCCCTCAATATATCCCACCCACCCATTCATCCATCCTATTCACCTACCAATCCTTCCATCCCTCCTACCCATTCATTCCATCCATCTCACCTATCTGTCCAACCTAAAAATCCGTCCAACCAACCTATCCATCTAACCAAAACAATCCACCTAGCCACCCACTCCAACATCGTGACAAATTTCCAAATGATCCACACACACACAGAGTAGAGGCACTGTGAGTGTGGGTGAAAGTGTGCAAGTGTGTGTGTGTGTGTGTGTGTGTGTGTGTAGCAGTGTTAAATTCATTGCTCTCAGTGTAACTAAGGGGAAAAACCTTCAACTCTGAGAGCCTCAGTGAGTCTTTATCTATTCAGAGCTTCAGGCTGCACACATTCTTGCACATCTCCAGAGCGTCCAGCAGAACTAAAGCGTTATTGATCTCCACACGCCCAGAGTGATACGAGCCCAGCTCAATCGATACTGTTCAATACGAGCAGGACAGCCTTCTTCAAAACCCGGTAACCCTAGGCCTCTTTATCTGCTCTACATCCACATTCTACACTCGCAACCACAGAAACAGTAAACACTTTACTGCACGCTTATAAGCTGAAACACTGCTGATCTGAAGGAAGTCAGCTCTTATTCAGGAGACTTCGGAATGGAGGCAAGAAAGCTTTTAATAAACTGCCACAAAGATCCAGGGAGAATGAAGACGTGCAAGTCTGGGTACACAAGGAAGCACGGTTGTGTGTGTGTGTGTGTGTGTGTGACGTCTTAATATACATCTGAAACATCTACAAACATCTCTGTCCTGCAGACATATCAGAAAACCTGCACCTTGTTACAAAGCAGCGACACTGGAGACTCCTTCCCTAAACCGTCATATATTTAGTAAAATCAGTTTAGCGTCATGGAACGTTGCTATGGAAACGATGACATTAGGACGAGCACACGAATATAAAATCCTGAGATTATCGCAACTGCACCACTCAATCTTGACCAATCAGGTTCAAGATTTCAGCAACTCTGTGACATAAGTGGCTACAGACATGATACCGTTACCATGGAAACATTAAAGTACCATACAAGAGGTGTCTTAAGGGTGAAGTCATCAAGACTGGGCCTCTAGTGGTTATAAGTAGGTGAAGTTAAACAACATCAGAAGTTTTTATTTGTTGTTATTATTTTTTTCACACCTTGACTCCGCCCACAATTCTGACCTATATAAACAAGTGAGAGTTAGCAAAAAAAATTTCAAATGTTATCTACTGCACCTTTAAGAACAGCAAATAATTCCTTATTCTGAGCTAATCTGGAGGCACGTGAAGTAGAACCGGTCCCGTTCTGGTCAAATTCACACAACCCAGTGTTCCAGACCTCACGTGACCACTCCATTCAGCGCAGACAGGATTGTTTCTCCGGATAAAGAGAGGGATGAAGCGAAGACCACGCGGCTCGGCGGGTCACTGAGGTCACGCCATCGATTGCTCCATTATAGGAGCTAACAAAAGCCCATCTCCAGAGCCATCGATTGGAGGGAAGGCGTTTAATCTGAGACGCCAGCCGTCACGTTTGCTTTGTCATTTGTTTTCTTTTTTTTCCCTTCTCCTCTCCCTCTCTTCTCAGACTTGATCACACAATTCAGATGGTGTTCTGCTCTCCAGGGCCTCGGGGACGTGACTGACCATGAAGATGATGGAGAATGGGTTCTCAGGGGCAGGAATTTCTTTTTAAACCTCTACAGAAGCCACAACAGCATTCACGTGAGTTTTACAGGCGTATAAAAACCACGTCCTCCTTACAGTCTGTGTGAATTTCCAAGGGTTTGATCAGACGATGATTTGATCAGGATGAGACAGAACCCGGTTCTGGTTCCTTACATGTGGTTCTCCTGGGTTCCTCAGGGCTTTATGAGGCGTTCTCCAGAGCAGAACCTCGATTGCGTGACGTGACGCGTGTCTACGTCTGCTTGTACGAGAGAGACACGACGCCGATGGTGCAAAGGAACTGAAATACGACTGTATATATATATAAACACACACACACACACACAGATACACACACACACACACACAGATACATACACAGATACACACACACACACAGATACACACACACACACACACAGATACACACAGATACACACACACACACACATACAGACACACACACACAGAGATACACACACAGATACACACACACACAGATACAGACACACACACACAGATACACACACACACAGATACACATACAGCTACACACACACATACAGATATGCATATGCACACACACACACACACACACACACAGATATGCACATACACACACACACACACAGATACACACACACACACAGATATGCACATACACACACACACACACAGATACACACACACACACACACACACACACAGATACACACACACACAGATACACACAGATACACACACACACAGATACACACACACACAGATACACACACACACACACACACACACACACACACAGACACACACACACACACACAGATATGCACATACACACACACACACACACACACACACACAGATACACACAGTGCTCCTTACACATTAGGAGTGCAGTTTGGAGCTCAGGTCTGTTTCAGAGGTTTATTTCCCTTTTGGATCAAACCCACTGAGTGTAGATTACAGCTTCGGCTCCGGCTTCATTACAGCCTTAATGTGACCCACCTCATCACTGCCAGGTGTGTGTGTGTGTGTGTGTGTGTGTGTGTGTGTGTGTATATATATGATATGTTTTTAATCAAACACTATGATTTGCTGAAAATAAATGACATCTAAAGCCACAAAATGTTCAAACACTCACTTAGCCTTGAGCCACATTCTCTCCATCATTTACAAAAAAAAGAAAGAGAAGAAAAGAGGGGAATAAAAGCCGCTGCCCGCCGCACACGGCTTCAAACACCGCCTCGGAAAAACTCCCTTTCAGACATCTTCAAATAAATCCGTTTAGCCGTGTGTTAGCAGTCACGTTTGAAGTTTGAAGTGGTGTTTAAAAGGAAGCCATCAGTGATGCCTTCCTGCTCGCGCATCCCCGGGCTACGTGCTCGCGGAAAGCCGCTCTCTCGCTAGCAGTTAAAAGAAAGATGATTTAACACATGAATCTAATGTACACACGCTTACACACACCCTACAGCAGTGTGTGTGGAGAGATCAGACAGGTGTGTGTGTGTGTGTGTGTGTGTGAGAGACCTTTCCCCGACTTACCTGGCTGTACTCTTCAGTTCAGAGTGACTCTCAGGTGTTTTTCTGATTAAATTGTTAGCATCAGTGGTGTAAAGTTTAAAGTTCTGACCTCGTGACTGTTTCTCTTCCTCCTAATGATAATAAAATGCGCCGCGGTCACTGAAACCTTCACCAGATTTAAACCAGAACGGCTTTACCTCTGAAAACGGAGACTCCTTACAAAATGTCTTCCTGTATCTGCAAATCAGCTGTTACCATAGAAACAATAACTTCTAGATAGATAGATAGACAGACAAACAGACAGATGAATAGACAGACAGACAAACGGATAGACAAACAGACAGACAGACAGATAGACAGACAGATAGATGAATAGATGGATGGATAAACAGGTAGATAGATAGATGGATACACAGAGAGACAGACAGACAGACAGACAGACAGATAGATAGATAGATAGATAGATAGATAGACAGACAGATGGATAGATAGATGGATAAACAGACAGATAGATGGATAGACAGACAGACAGACAGACAGAAAGACAGATAGACAGATAGACAGACAGACGGACAGACGGATAGATAGATAGACAGACAGATAGATGGATAAACAGACAGATAGATGGATAGACAGGTAGATAGATAGATGGATACACACAGAGACAGACAGATAGACAGACATATAGACAGATAGATAGACAGATAGATAGATATTGAACAGAGAATCCAGAGAATTCAGTGGAAATCTACAGGAATTTGATGAAAACCATTATTCCAGAAACTGGGAAAAGATTCTTACCTGCTCGTAGAATTTGTTGTGTGCGACGTAGTACTGCGTGTCGAAGGACTCCTCGGTGACTAACACACTCTGCCGCTCTCCCACCTGCAGCGAGAGGAACGCTGGTGAAATAACACAAACTTCCCAGATTCAGGAAATGAGAAGTGAGAAAATAAATCGGTCACATATCGTCTGGAGGTTTTAGGAACTGAACTAACTCTAATGAACTTCGCTGAGATCCAGGATACAGTGCATGCACCTCTGTGTACTGTGGAGTTAAAACACAACGGAAAACCACACGGAAAATATGCTTTAGATCCAGCAGCAGAGAGAAGGAGAAAAAAACAAACACAGAAGAGAATCGAACCAGTCCAATGATCCATTTTATGGGAAAAATGAAGAACAGGGAAACTCTCAGGAAGTGGGAATACTGGGAGTATTTGTAAAATGTAAAAACCAAGAAAATGAGGAATGCTCAGAAATGAGGAATGTGGGGAAAATGGGAATATTGGGTATATGGGAAAATATAGGCATTTATCTATAAAAAACATTTCATTTGATTATCCCTGATCCGCTGGACATGCAGGTCACCTCACGCTAGCTCTGTAAATGCTGGATAAACCTAGCGCCTCTACGCTAACCCTCAGCTCCTGAATGTGTTTTCTGTGTACGAATTAAATCCAGCTCCATTCTGTCCAGTTACACAGAACACAGCTGACCTGTTTAGAGCCGACGTGATCCACCTGACCACGTCAGAGCTACTGCCCGAGGGGTATTCAAACACACGTGTGAGATTTATGTTGGGGGGGCAATCAGGTGCATTCATATAGAGAGAGAGAGAGAGAGAGAGAGAGACAGAGAGAGAGAGAGAGACAGAGAGACAGAGAAAGACAGAGAGAGAGACAGAGAAAGACAGAGGGAGAGACAGAGAGAGGGAGAGACAGAGAGAGAGAGATGGAGAGAGAGAGACAGAGAGAGATAGAGAAGGGGAGAGAGAGAGACGAGGAAAAAGAGAGAGAGAGAGAGAGAGAGAGAGAGAGAGAGAGAGAGAGAGAAAGAGAAGCTTGCAGGAATTGAAAGCTGTGTGAAAGCGTCAGCATTCTGTTAACCTCGGAGTGTTTCTCATGCAATCAAAACATTATGTCCTCACTGACGAGCCAATTAACAGCAACAGTTACACGCAAGGCAAAATGGGTTGGCATGGCAACGGAATTTGGTATTGCTAGTGGTCCATTAGTTTTCTGCAGTGTGTGTGTGTGTGTGTGTGTGTGTGTGTGTGTGTGTGTTACAGCGCTTTACTGTGCCACAAATGCAAATCTGTTGTGCCATGGAAACTGAATGTCACTGAATCATTTCAGGGTGAAACTGGATCCAGGAAAAATGATCCAACTGGCTTTTCCAGCTTCATGCTGTGGATCTTTTTTTTTTTTTTTTTTTTAAATAAAACGAATCACCAACAATCCTGATCTGGAGATCCAGATCCAGCAGGGAAGCACAGGAAACAACAGGAAGGAAAATCTGTAGGTGAATATTCCAGTGAGAGGGAATATGGAGAACAGAGACAGTGTCGTGGATATTAGGGAGAGGGACAGGATTGGGAAAATAGGGAATACCGAGAAGGAAGGTAAAGAATACAGGAAGAAAGAGAAGTGAAGAATATTGGCAAAAAGAATGAGGAATATTACTAATGTCATAAATAAGAAACATGGAAAAAAAATATTTCGGAAAATAGGATATACACGAGATATTGGGAATGTAGGAAAAATTAAACTTATGGTTTGTTGGGAATATGGGGAAATGAGGAATATTACAGCTATGTGTAAAAGGAAAATTTTTATAAAATGTTAGGGATACGGGAAAATTAGGAATATTTGATATTTTGGGAATAAAGGAAAACTGTAGATTATGGAGAATAGGAGAAAAAGGGGGGATATGTGGGATTTAGAGAATGTTAGGAACAATAGGAATATGGGGACTGTGGGAATTATGCGTGATATTGGGGAGGTGTGGGAGAAGATGAGTATTGGGAATTATTGGGAATACTGGAAAATTGAAAATTTGAAATAACAAGAAAATGAGGAATAAATGAGATATTTATGAAGAGTAAAGAGAATAAGAGGAAAATGAGAAACAGTTGGGAATTTGGGAATATTGGAAAATGACGATAAGGGATAAGAGGAAAACAGGGAATACACTGGATGCTTGAAAAGTGGAAAACATTAAATATGGTCATGACCAGGGACATGTGAAAAATTTAAATTGTTTTGAATAAGAAGGAAATGGGTAAAGCCATGGAATTTTGGGAATACAAAGAGAATGAATATGGTGCATTTGGGGAAAAACTGAAGAATATGGGGTATATATTGAATGTTGGAAAGAGTATAAAGAGTAAAATACAGGGAACAATGCTGTGTGTAAGTGTGGATTGTGTAACAATAAATCTTCGGATATCAGAATACTGGGAATACGGGAAAATACTGAGATAATCATGCGGTAGTGTGTCGGATTGTAGATCCTTGGATTGTTTGCAGAATTCCTGAAGTAGGTGTGTAATGAAAGGAACAGCAGGTGTTGTAAAGACATCGACCTGCCGGGGTTTGCTTTACGAGACACTTCGCTTTGAAGACGTCAGAAAGAGAAACAGATGAAACTCTCGGAGGCTGCAGGGCACGTCGGCTCACGTGACTTTTTTTACGCTCACGTCTCACCTAGTTAACCTCGCTATGACGGACGCATCACAGTAAACTCCTGAGTGTAGAAATGGCACGATAAACACAAACACACACACACACACACACACACCTGTGCCTCAGACGTCATCCTGTAGCTTTCTGGACAAAGGCGAAGTCGCAATTACGGTGAAATAATGACAGGAAGTGCACCAAATAACGACAGGAAGTGCAAGAAATAACGCTCTCTCAAACCACCGCTCGAAAAGATGGCGGCAATTACCACTAATGCACCGCAAATACACTTGGAGGTGCGGGTACACTTGAATTTTAAATGAGGAGTGTGTCAATTACATATAAATATAATTCCTTTACTCACTGCAACAGAAACATCATGCTAGCAACAGCAGACAGTTTGGATAAAAAATCTATTTGACATTAGCTCCGCCCACTTTACAGCAAAATAAGAAACATTCTGACCAAACGTGTGAGAAATCACAAGTTCATATATATATATACACACACATATACAGTGGTGTGAAAAAGTGTTGGTTCCTGATGTCTTATGTTTTTGCATGTTTGTCACACTTTAATGTTTCAGATAATCAAACACACTTAAATATTAGTCAAAGATAACACAAGTAAACACATCATGCAGTTTTTAAATGAAGGTTTTTATTATTAAGGGAAAACAAAATCCAAAACTACATGGCCCTGTGTGAAAAAGTATTTGCCCCCCCTGTTAAAACACAACTTAACTGTGGTTTATCACACCTGAGTTCAATTTCTCTAGCCACACCCAGGCCTGATTACTGCCACACCTGTTCACAATCAAGAACTCACTTAAATAGGACCTGCCTGACAAAGTGAAGTAGACCAAATGATCCTCAAAAGCTAGACATCATGCCGAGATCCAAAGAAATTCAAAAACAAATGAGAAAGAAAGTAATTGAGATCTATCAGTCTGGAAAAGGTTATAAAGCCATTTCTAAAGCTTCTAAAGCGAACCACAGTGAGAGCCATTATCTACAAATGGTGAAAACATGGAACAGTGGAGAACCTTCCCAGGAGCGGCCGGCCGACCAAAATTACCCCAAGAGCGCAGCGACAACTCATCCAGGAGGTCACAAAAGACCCACAACAACATCCAAAGAACTGCAGGCCTCACTTGCCTCAGTTAAGGTGAGTGTTCATGACTCCACCATAAGAAAGAGACTGGGCAAAAATGGTTTGCATGGCAGAGTTCCAAGATGAAAACCGCTGCTGAGCAAAAAGAACATAAAGGCTCGTCTCAATTTTACCAGAAAACATCTTGATGATCCCCAAGACTTTTGGGAAAATACTCTGTGGACTGACGAGACAAAAACTGAACTTTTTGGAAGGTCTGTGTCCCATTACGTCTGGCGTAAAAGTAACACCGCATTTCAGAAAAAGATCATCACACCAACAGTAAAATATGGTGGTGGTAGTGTGATGGTCTGGGGCTGTTCTGCTGCTTCAGGACCTGGAAGACTTGCTGTGATAAATGGAACCATGAATTCTGCTGTCTACCAAAAAATCCTGAAGGAGAATGTCCGGCCATCTGTTTGTGACCTCAAGCTGAAGCGAACTTGGGTTCTGCAGCAGGACAATGATCCAAAACACAGCAGCAAGTCCACCTCTGAATGGCTGAAGAAAAACAAGATGAAGACTTTGGAGTGGCCGAGTCAAAGTCCTGACCTCAATCCCATTGAGATGCTGTGGCATGACCTTAAAAAGGTGGTTCATGCTCGAAAACCCTCCAATGTGGCTGAATTACAACAATTCTGCAAAGATGAGTGGGCCAAAATTCCTCCACAGCGCTGTAACAGACTCAGTGCAAGTTATGGAAAACACTTGATTGCAGTTGTTGCTGCTAAGGGTGGACCAACCAGTTATTAGGCTTAGGGGGCAAACACTTTTTCACACAGGACCATGTAGTTTTGGATTTTGTTTTCCCTTAATAATAAAAACCTTCATTTAAAAACTGCATGATGTGTTTACTTGTGTTATCTTTCACTAATATTTAAATGTGTTTGATTTTCTGAAACATTAAAGTGTGACAAACATGCAAAAAAATAAGACATCAGGAACCAACACTTTTTCACACCACTGTGTATATATGTATATATATACACACACACACACACAACACACACACACCAAGTGCACACACACACACATCTGTATTTTTTCATTCTCAGGGTTCTATGAGTAGTGTAAACTTTGAAAGACAGAGAGAGAGAGAGAGAAAGAGAGAGAGAGGGAAGATATAAGACAGAAGGAGACAGATAAATGTTAAAAAGAGAGAAAGGTAAGAGACAGACAAACAGGCAGACAGACAGAAAGACAGACAGAGCAAGCCAAAGAGAGAAACAGAAGGAGAGTAAGACAGATAAGACAGTAAGAAAGACAGATACATAGACAGACAGACGGAGAGAGAGAGACAGACAGATGGAGAAATAGAGCCAGACAGGGTGCGAGAAGGTCAGAGACAAACAGAGAGAGAGAGAGAGAGAGACGCACACAGAGGGTGAGACTGATAGAGAGAGAGAGAGAGACAGACAGAGAGACAGAGGTCCGGCTCTAAGGGTGTGTAATTAGCATAACAAAAGAGAGGCAGCACTCGAGTCCCTCGCCACTGGGCACCTCATCTCATTACTAGCAGCTGAATAACAATTACTCAGCCCTCTGTGTGTGTGTGTGTGTGTGTGTGTGTGTGTGTGTGTGTGTGTGTGTGTAAGAGGGCCTCTGGCACAGCAATAACGCCTTTTCATTATAGAGTATCACTGCCTAATAGTGCACCTGGAAAATCACACATGCTGGTTTTTCTAGCGTTATGAGGACCGTGCACTACAGGAACAAAAGCTACGGCTAATTAATGCTGCATCTAAACCTCTAAACTGCACCTAAACCTCATCTAAACCTTTAAACCTCACCTAAACCTCATCTAAACCTCACCTAAACCTTATCTAAACCTCACCTAAACCTTATCTAAACCTCACATAAACCTTTATCTAAACCTTTATCTAAACCTCACCTAAACCTTTAAACCTCACCTAAACCTCACCTAAACCTTATCTAAACCTTATCTAAACCTTATCTAAACCTTTATCTAAACCTCACCTAAACCTTATCTAAACCTCACCTAAACCTCACCTAAACCTTTATCTAAACCTTTATCTAAACCTCATCTAAACCTCACCTAAACCTTTAAACCTCACCTAAACCTCATCTAAACCTCACCTAAACCTTATCTAAACCTCACCTAAACCTTATCTAAACCTTTATCTAAACCTCACCTAAACCTTATCTAAACCTCACCTAAACCTTACCTAAACCTCACCAAACCTCATCTAAACCTTATCTAAACATCACCTAAACCTCATCTAAACCTTATCTAAACCTCATCTAAACCTCAACTAAACCTTATCTAAACCTCACCTAAACCTTTATCTAAACCTTACCTAAACCTCACCAAACCTCATCTAAACCTTATCTAAACATCACCTAAACATCACCTAAACCTCATCTAAACCTAACCTAAACCTCACCTAAACCTTATCTAAACCTCACATAAACCTTTATCTAAATCTTACCTAAACCTCATCTAAACCTCACCTAAACTTACCTAAACCTCATCTAAACCTCTAAACTTCATCTAAACCTTACCTAAACCTCATCTAAACCTCACCTAAACCTTATCTAAACCTCGCATAAACCTTTATCTAAACCTTACCTAAACCTTACCAAACCTCATCTAAACCTCTAAACTTCATCTAAACCTTACCTAAACTCATCTAAACCTCACCTAAACCTAACCTAAACCTCACCTAAACCTTATCTAAACCTCACCTAAACCTTATCTAAACCTCGCATAAACCTTTATCTAAACCTTACCTAAACCTTACCAAACCTCATCTAAACCTTATCTAAACCTCACCTAAACCTCACCTAAACCTTAATCTAAACCTTATCTAAATCTTACCTAAACCTCATCTAAACCTCTAAATCTCATCTAAACCGCACCTAAACCTCATCTAAGCCTTTAAACCTCACCTAAACCTCTAAACCTCACCCCGAGTTCTTTTTAGTGAAAAGAAATTGTGAGGACCAGCTTCAGGTCCTCGTAAGGTGCTGAATACACGTGCAGGCGCACACATGTTTGTGATATTAATTTGAAAATTAATATCACAAACGTGTGCGCCTGCACGTATATTCAGCACCTTACGAGGACCTGTTTCCTGTTTCTACACGCTGTAACACACACGCTGTACACGCTGTAACACACACGCTGTACACGCTGTAACACACACGCTGTACACGCTGTAACACACACGCTGTACACGCTGTAACACACACGCTGTACACGCTGTAACACACACGCTGTACACGCTGTAACACACAGAGCTTTCATATCATAAGAGCATGAAACACACGGCACATGGATGAGGACCACGAGGTCTCTGTACACACTTTTCCTACATGAGCACATGTTCTCTGCCTGTCTGTCTGTCTGTCTGTCTCTCTCTCTACACCACTTCACTGCCTGAAACTCCTGCCACACTCACTGCCTGCTTCCTCACACTCTTCATCCCTCGTTTATTCTGTCTCTTCTCTCACTAACACACCCGCAGTGTTTACAGGAACAACGTCGCTGCTGAGTTCTGCATTCTGATTGGTCAGGAGGTGTTGATTAATCTTCTGACCGTTGACGCTACTGCAAACCACAGGTTCACGTTCATTTAACATTTATGGGAGGAGTCTCCTGGGGGACTGGTTGTCATGACGCTGAGACATCGATCTTGTGATAAAACATGCTTTTCTGATATATTACTAATACAATTTCAGAAATAATTAAACTGACTGAAAGCAGATGATTTTCTGTTAAATTATATTAATTTATTATTATTATTTTGTAATTCATTAATTTAAAATTTTATATTAAATATTCACATTAGTTCTATAATGTTTTTCTTCTTTTGTAGTGCCAAATATTTATTCTTTTAACAAAATGCTTTTATTTTTAAACATAAAAACCCTGCATTTTTTGTAGACAATAAATAAAGTATCATCAGTGCTAATCATCAATATGATGCATTTTACACTTTCTGATTTTTTATTTTTTACAAACGAGTGTTTATAGCTACGATGACGTGTGCTAACGTGCCACAACGTAACTACACACAGATAAAAAAAATCCAACACGCTGTTTACCTAATGAAATATTATAATCTTTGGAAGCTGCTGCTGTGAAACACTTGTGGTTTAACATTACAGGAAAATAATCAACTATATATATATTGCTAACTCCGCCTCCTTCGTTTTCGCCATCAAGTGGCTGGCTGCCACACGAAAGCTTGTTACGGGTCACACTAAAGACATGCAAATCGGTGTCCTAAATATGCCTCGGTTATTTGAATATTCATCAACTAAACCCCCCTCCCCCCCGGGTCTTTTGCTTGAACTTGTTCAACTTGCTTTGCATAATTAATTCCATGTGTCCTGTTTGGACAGAGAAATTGAATCCGTCAAAAATGGAAAGGAAATGAGGACGGTGTGGACGGAGAGACATCATCACGCTCTGTATACAGTATATCATGGGAAGGATTGGTTGCCATGGTTACAAACCAACGTTATATCCAGGTGCAGAACTGATACCTAAATATATCTAATATTTATATCTAGATATATTAGGACAAAAAGCTATAGACGTTTCAAGAAAATTGGAGAAAATGGTATTTTTACAGTCGCTATTTTTAAGATCATTTAATTCTCATGAAACAGGAAGTGGTTTGAAGATCATGAGCCTTGATATAAGGCTGGTTTGGTTAGCATGCCATTTCACCCCTAGCGACAGCAGACACGAGTTAATAAATGGTCACAGTTCAGCATCTTTACTCCAAGGTGTTGGATGGGGCAGGTACAGGGCAGGGGTTACAGACTGGGGCAGCAGACACCAGAGCTAAAAGTGACACATGGCCAATTTGGCTGATTTGAGGTTCTACAGCTTTAACCCTGACTGCTACAAAGCACTGAAACTGGAGACTCCTTCCATAAATCCTTGTGATTCTATAAAAGCCGGTTTATGTGGAGCATCTGCTCTGAATCACTATGAATGATCTGTTGCTATAGAAACAATAACATGCACCAGCTATATACACCGATCAGCCATAACACTGTGAGCAGTGAGAGGTGAAGTGAATAAGACTGAGTATCTCCTCATCATGGCACCTGTTAGTGGGTGGGATATATTCGGCAGCAAGTGAACATTTTGTCCTCAAAGTTGATGTGTTAGAAGCAGGAAAAATGGACAAGCGTAAGGATTTGAGCGAGTTTGATGAAGGACCAAATTGTGATGGCTAGACCACTGGATCAGAACATCTCCAAAACTGCAGCTCTCGTGGGGTGTTCCCGGTCTGCAGTGGTCAGTATCTATCAAAAGTGGTCCAAGGAAGGAACAGTGGTGACCCGGAGACAGGGTCATGGGCGGCCGAGGCTCACTGATGCACGTGGGGAGCGAAGGCTGGCCCGTGTGGTCCGATCCAACAGACGAGCTACTGTTGCTCAAATTGCTGATGAAGTTAATGCTGGTTCTGATAGAACGGCGTCAGAATACACAGTGCATGACGGGTCAGGGCTGTTTTGGCAGCAAAAGGAAGACCAACCCTATATTAGGCAGGTGGTCATAATGTTATGCCTGATCGGTGTATATACCTGTGATTTGCAGCTGCACTACTGCAGGGCTGCTGTTACAGAAAATAAAACCAACACCTTCCGACCAGTCAGAGCCCAGAACACACAGAGTGTGCATGACTTGTGTTTTCTGCGATTGTGTCAGGAAAAGCTGAGTGCACCGCCACTCTGTGAGGAAGGATGACAGGAACAGAGTGGATCCGAGATCAGACCTGGCAGCTTGCTTGCCATCACAAGACAAGGCCTTCCTCTATTCCGGGGTTCTCTTTTAGATCTTAAACCCCACTCCCTGAGCATCGGCACAACAGACAACACATGACAGCTCTGGGTGTGAAATTATTCAAATATTCTACATGTCCTGAAGAGGCATGGGGCCTCTGTCCTAGTGTACTATTACCAAATACTATCAGTCATTGATATCATGGGTATGAAGGTGGTGGAGCTGCAACTGTTGCCCTAAAGCTGACTATTCTCTTATAACAAAGATAAGAAAAGAAAGAAACCACCAACTAATTAGACTGACCTCCTAATGCTAATCAATGCTCCTGTTGTGGTGTCGAACACCAGAACCAAAAGACAAGTGCTAGATAAATGGAAATGATTCCTGACCCTCATGGCTTGAAGAACTGAACTGAACCAGACAGAGGGATTACTCTGATTTTAAGTTTTTATCCAACTGATATAGTCCAATCTATGAGTCTATACTTGCTCCAGAAATCCTGGGAAGGAGTACAAAACAATCAAATCAGACATATTCCAAATGGGACCTCCACCACAAAACAAATGTGATGTAAGTGAACTCGAGGACATTTCCCCCCTGCTGTGATATGAGAGCATATGACAGTGGTGTCCTACATTTTTGGCTGACCCCATCAGACCACATCAGGAGCAAACGAACACTAAATAAAGAGTCGGAAACCATCAAAGCAAGAAGCAAAAGGGACAGATGCAGAAATGATGGGCTCTGCACAGCGGAGACTCGGCTGATAAAAGGATTAAGTGCTTCAGAGCTCGCTTCAGGGAACAGAAGACATTTATGGGGGGGGGGAGGCAAAAGGATGGAGAGAAAGTGTATTCCCGTGCTCTTCCTTTACCGAGCTGATCTCTCTCACCTCCTGCGTCTTCACCGCGCTATCAGGCGCCCACGGGGTGAATTCCCCCTCGTATTAAGAAGAGCCCTTTCTAGAGGAATAATCAGAATCTCTTTGCCTCTCTCCCTTGCCTAATGCACTAGTCATCTGCCCGGACTAACATAAGGAGATTATCTTGGCAACGGCAAAGCTGTCGTCTAAACTCGTTAATTTAATCCCCTAATCCGCCGATAATTGGTGAGTCTGCAACTGACATTTCGCTGCACGTTTGATATCAAAGAATATAAAAAGGACAGTCCTGATGGCTCGGTGAATCCGACCCAGTCCGAGACAGGCTCGAGCATTAGCGCCGGCTGCTAACAGTGGGGGTGATAACCTGCGCTTACTCCAAGGGCTTGAAAATCTCCTACATCCAGGGGAACTTTTCGTTTTTTTTGATTAGGTATTGACATGGCCCAGGGACACTGCTTTTCAAAGCTGACAATTAGCCATTTGATCCCCGTTTCTCCTGCGATGCGGCTTTGCAGGAAAACTTTGCCAGTGTGTTTGTAGATGAAGCCTGCAGGGTGAGGCTTTTCAAAGCAGGCTTTTCTTCTCAGAGACGGAGCTGAGCATAAGATGATTCGAGTACGTCCATTTGGGCGCTCGCGTCTCTCCGATTTAAAACCCTGCTCCTTTACAAAGCAGATAACCGGATTCGAACGAGAAGACTCCAGAGACGTCAGAGAGGGTGATGTGTGTTTCATGCTGTGTTCAGAGATTTCTCTGACTGCACCAGCCAAACCATTGTTGTACTAATGGCAAGAATGTAAAAATCTACCAGTTCCCAAGATGAGTGGATTGATCGGTCAGATTAACATTTCCCAGACTTTTTACTAAACAACCCCCTAGATCTCTTATTTACAGAAGCTGCATCGCATACGGTGAGTAAGAAGGATGGTAATAAGTGATGCACTATGAGACAAGCATTACTACGACCGAAGGCCAATTTCCAGACTCCAAAGCTTCAGGGAAGGAAGAGAGTTCTATCATACCATAAAGTTCCACACTCTGTTTAAAGAATAAAACATGACAGAGTGGTGTGATTTATCCTGGAGGTGATTTATTCTTCTAAAACCACAGCATTCTGCCAGCGACTGATCGACCAGCCTCTCCAATCCCTTCATCTTTTGTTACTGTGAAACCGCAGTGTAAACTCCTCTGTCCTGAAGATGTTGGAAGTCTTAGTTACAGCTGTACCTCTGACATTTACCCAGAAAACTCCTTCCATCAGCGCTAAATAAACATTTCTTGCCACATATATTAAAGATGACACACATTATTAAAGCCTTTTTTGTGGCACGTCCGTTAGACGTTTCTATAAACGAGCTGGAACTATTGAAAAGATAAAGATTTGAAACTTCACTATTTCTCACCGATGAGATTACAGAATTCAGGTGTGCTGTGTTGAAGGTTGTTTGATTGAGATACATGTCCACCATGTACTGGTTGCTGACCTTCTACTTTTTCCCCCCTTTTTTAAAAAAAAATAAAGTGGGTAACATTGTGAACCATGGTGAAAGGCCACCTTCGCAATGTAAAGCAAAATATGGTCAAGAATCTGCTGGATGGAAAGCAAAATCCTCACACAACCTCCTCTTCCCTCACAAGAACTCTGGCCATCAGACTCTGACTCATCAGACTTTATTTGTCTGAGTGTGTATATGCACTAGATCTTTTGCAGTAAATCACTCCTTGGCGTGTTGCCACGTCTGGTCCGTGTCTCTGCAGGCCCCCAGCTCGCCAATAATTCCCCTCCATTTATTGCTCTTTCATTCCCTTCTTTTCTACAAACAGCTACAGTGTTTGTTCTCTCTCTCTCACACTCTCTCTCTCTCTCTCTTTTCTAACCCATCCTGCCAGGATTAGAGGGGATGTTCCCGAAAAGAAACAAAGCCTTTTAGCCTTCTCTCTCTTTTTTCTCTCTCTTCTTTTCCTCAGCCCGACCACAGCCACTGTTTTCTTTCTGAATGCGTGCATCTGTTTTTATAGTTTCTTTTTGATGGGTTTTGTTCCCAAAAGAAAAAAAAAGATCACAAGTCTTCCTCAGACCTCGTCTATGAGTATATTCTTATTTCTGGCACTCAGGCCTTTGTGTATCCATGTATGTGGGAGAAGTTTTGTTTTCCTCGATACATTCTGACAGCGTAATGATTTTCGCATCGTTAAGACAAAAGGCTTGGCGCAGCAGCACAGTCGTCTGTCTCGTCTCAGTTCTGCTTTCCGTCTGTGTGTACATGAATGCACCATGACGACACAATCTGTTCGCATTACAAATATACTGTGTCCCGGAAACAGCCTGATTGCAGACCTCCTAATGGATGCAGCGTTGCAGAAATCACAACATAGGTACTTTTCCTAAGCTGTAGTCCTGACTCTTCTGTGCAATGGACCAGAACATTGTAGAGTTACAATCCAGGCCTGGTTTCAGTGCAGCTCAAAGCAGGTAAATTCACCATAATCCTGCACCGTCTTGTTGCTTAGAGTACCATGAATTTGGTTACTCTTCTTATCACACGAGCCAAAGTGGGGCATGTGGGAGGAGCCAGAAATAGCACAGATGACTGTTCATGATTCTTCGAACCGAACAACATGGCACAAAAATGGACAGTGGCAACAAAATGCACTTTATTTTATTTCCCCTATGAACAGTTTTGTGCCTCTTATTATCAAGCCCATTTTTAGGTTTTGTACCTGTTCTCCAGGTAAAATCTTCTTCCAGTCAACCCCAAGCAGATGCTGAAGCTCCAACCTGGTACACCATCCCCAAATTTGAGCTCAATCTTCTCTAATGTCTTTTATTCGTATAGTACTGACCTTTATCTGAATTACTTACTGTGATTACAACAAACTCACCATATCTCATGCTCACCCTAAGGAAGACAAACTGGACTGCACATGATAGAACAAATCATTCATTCATCTTCACTCGTATGTAATATTCAATTTTCATGCTAATACCACCGTCATCTCAGTTATCTAAACTGCTGGGTCTCTGGAAAACCTATGGTGCAACTATACAGTATTCTGGGACTTTTGGGACCAATGCTTGCCTCCATGTCTCCAACACTCTGGATTTCTCTTAAACATCACTGGAAATGTTGAGTGAGAAGTTTTGTTTTCAAGATAGAGCGGTGTAACCTGATTATCATCACTTAAGTTTGAGTAAGTGTGCATCAACATCAACCAACAAAGAGATTTTTACCTCAACGTGCCTATGCTGGTTATTTAGAAATCTGGTTCTTCTTCAACAGGATTGTGTAATAAAAAAACAAACAGCAGTTCATATATCTTAACATATAAGCCAGAAGGGGAAAAAACTCAATAAGATACTGAAGAACTGTTTATTAATGTGTTTAAGAAATTAATTCACTAGATAAACCTCCCTAAGGTGCTGGACATGCATACAGCTGTTCTGTGCTAACGGCAAAATCATGGAAAAATAAAAGACACAATGGCCTACAGCTATACACACACACAAACACACACATATACCTTTTAACACAAGCCTCTACAGCACAATGTTTTACAGTTTCCTCCTCAGCTTGGCTCAACACAGCTCTTTTTTTCCAGCTTTGTCCATAAATCAGCCAGTGATCTGAGACTCGGAGACATTTTAACACATCATGTACGGCTAAAATTACACGCGGGAGAACTCCGAGAGAGAGACAGAGAGAGAGACAGAGAGAGAGAGACAGAGGAAAATAGTACTGTACATCTGAGCTGAAAGAGGTGAGAATCTACACAAAAAGACGTCTTGCAAATGTACATACTTTAGAACACAAACGACTTTCTGTCCTCAAAAATGACCTGTTTATTTCCAGAAATTACTAAAAGAATTCTTAGGACTGTTCATGAACTGAAATTTCTGTCCAAAAATTAAACATGATAGAAAAAGCATCTCCTTATAGAAAGAGAATGTCACTGTATCAATGATTGGTCGATATTTTGATCATCTCTTACTACAGAAACGAGGGAATGTCCGTTACGGAGACTTCATCAACACCTTGTGACCAGTCAGAGTCCAGAATTCAGCAGCGCAGTGGCGGAAAGCTGCTTTCAGTAAATTTCTGATGTGATATTTTTCTTGTCTGCAATAAAGACATTTCAAAATGGCTGAATTTTGCCTGGGGTTGAAAAGAAGCAGGTAAAGAGAGGATGGTGTGAAAGGTTCTCCCAGGCCTTCGGTGATTGATGACTGATTATGAGAAGGTGAACAAAACAGAAAGCAAACACTCTTGCCCCTGCAGGTTCCATCCTGTTCCAAGAGTTCTCATGAGACGTTCCTCAAGAAGAGTGGAGGCACCTTATAACAACAAAGTCGGAGAGAGAGAGAGTCCTCACTTTATATTTTAGCCTGAGTGAGGAAGACGACAAAGCAGGCGAGGTCAAGTTTTTGGATTCTTCTGTCTAGACGGCTTTTCATCTCGCCGTGGAGGATTTAGTGTTCCTTCAGGCGAGAAGAGGAGCGCAGGATGAAAGGACAAGGTTTTCCCCAAAGCTGGACTACAGATTAGCGCCTCGCAGGCTCCTCCTGGACCTCCTGCTCCTCTGGAACATGGAGAACATGGCTAGAAGCTCTGCACATCTCCTCAGAGCGTGATCATGGCTTACGGCTTGCTGACTAACGCGCTAGCTTCTGAATATGCAGGTGCACTAGAAGCCTGGAGGACGGCTGAGCTATGATTATTTATGGTCGGTTCAACTAAAGGTTGTGTTTAAAGGTGTGTGTGTGTGTGTGTGTGTGTGTGTGTTTAGGGGGATGGTGTGAAGATAAACTTGCCTATTTTTTTTGGTCAGCATTGACGCTCAGAAACACCACTGTGGATGTGTTCACACACACGAGAGACCACATAAACACCACCAAGTGGGCGTGTCCTAAACCACACTCTTTCTAGTCACTAAATGTATCCTTCCAAGCAAGCAAGGGTTAAAAAACAAAAAAAAGTTAAGTAAACAAATAAATATGTAAATACATAAAATAAAACAAAAACATTGAAAGAACAAAAAAAACCCCAAAAATATTATAATATGGAAGCTGAAAGAACAGAGGGCTTCAGCTGCTTCTCTGTGTGCTGGAGGAATAAAACATCTCCTCTGAATAAACTGATGAATATTTTAGCTTCTCTCTCTCTCTCCCTCTCTCTCTCTCTCTCTCTGCACTGCTGATTTTAAGCCACAAAATAACGTAAAACAAACCAGAGGAATATGCAAATATTTTCTCTCTCCATCCATCCATCTCTTTCTCTCTCTCCCTCCCTCTCTCTCCGTCTCCATCCATTTCTCTTTCTCTTCCTCTCTCCCTCTCTATCCATCCATCTCTCTCTCTCCCTCTCCATCTCTCTCTCTCAACCCTCCACATCTCACTCTCTCCAACCATCTCTCTCTCTCTCCATCCATCTCTCTCTCTCTCCCCCTCCCCCCCCCCCCCCTCAGCTGAAGCCATTAGAGCACATTTCCATATAAATTGTTGTGCTGCTAAACAAGCTTGTGTTATTGCCGTGTAAAGTTGATTCGGCGGCACAGCTGGCTTCTCGGGCTCGCTGTAATTACGTACGTGCATGTGTGTGTGTGTGTGTGTGTGTGTGGGCATCGTGTATCCTGCCTACTGCACAATCGTCTTGTTACTTACGCAGATCAATTAGCACTCTGTACACACACACACGAGCGGATTAGGGGTTTGACGGTGATCAGAAACCTGATTTCGTACGTCACACTGTGTGTGTGTTTCATTGTGTAGAAAAGTGAGCTGGTGTTGAAAGTGTCTCTGTTGCAGTACAGTGTCTCTGCTGCTGTAGCTGTAGTGGACAATCCATTACTACAGCTAGCATAACGTACGCTAGTGAAGATTAGCACTGATGTACTGGACGAACAGCAAGAACCAGGCTACAGGTCAATAAAAAATTAAACAAACAGACAAAGTGAACTGGAGAAAATAAATCGTCCAAATAAAAATAGCAACTGCACATTAATCATTAAATATATAAATAAATAAACAAAAATTATATAAAGTTCTGTATTAACCACATTTCTTTTAAAAATAAAATAATAATAATAATAATAATAATTATTATTATTATTATTATTATTATTAAGACAGAAAGAAACAAAGAAAAAAGAGAAACAAACAAACAAACAAAAGAAAGAAAGAAAAAAATGAAAGAAAGAAAAAACATGAAAACATGAAAGAAAGAAACAAAAGAAAGAAAAAGAAAGAGAAAAAAAAAGAAAAAGAAAGAAAGAAACGAAAGAAAGAAAGTAAGAAAGAGAAAAGAAAGAAAGAAAGAGAATGAAAAGTAAATTGTTGTGGTTGCCAGATTGAGAGTTTCCCTCCAGTACTTCTCCAAATGCAATTTATATTACTTACACACACACACACACACACACACACACACACACTGTTAAGTTGCCAGATTTAGTTCAGTCAGATCATCAGAAATGTCAGATATTCGAATATTTACATGTAAATACATAGTTATTAACAGGTAATGGTTGCCAGATTGACCGGATGGAAAAACAATACCACCAAGTGTCAATAAGACAGAGTGGATGAATGAATGGATGGATGGATGGATGGATGGATGGATGGATGACTGCAAATGGAGTGAGTCAGATACATCATGATCATATCAATTACAAATTAGTTGCCAGATTGTGTATTTCCCTTTATGTGTCTGTGTACAAATGTTAGCAGAGAGACAGAGATGATGGACATTAGACTGAAACATACACACTGAGGCATGTCAATATAACAGAGTGTGTGTGTGTGTGTGTGTGTGTGGTTTATTGAGAAACAGTTAATTAACACGGACGTATTAACACGCAGCTCAAACACAGAGGACGTGAATCACAGAGCTTTGCATTCTACAACCACGGAGAGAAAACAGGAGGAAGAAGAACAGATTGAAATCAGCGTAATTAAACGTAACACAAACAAATTGGAGTAATTAATCGTGTGTAATTAGACACAGCGAAAAAAGCACCACGACTTCAGAACAGAGAGAGAGAGAGAGAGAGAGAGAGAGAGTGAGAGAGTGAGAGAGAGAGAGAGATATGTGATTAACAGGGTTGCCAGATTTATTCAGTGAGATTACGCACACTGAATGGATTACACCATTAAAAAATTAAATACAATAATATAATTAATATATGAATAACTAAATGTTATTTAGAATAATTAGCCTGACATCACCACAATGAGGTCTGTACCAGGGATGCCAGATTGGACGTTTTTATGTCATATGGCACTTATTTGTATAGACAGTTCTAGACTGGGCCACAGATAAAAATTATATAATAATGTATTGTGAATGTAACAGACTGGTACTGATTTTGTGGTGAGTTTCTCCACTCTGGCAACCCAAGTGGAGGTCAGGAGAGTGTGTGCTGTAAATGAGCGGTGCAGTGAGTTACGAGATGTGAGCATTGGTCATGTGACTTTAATTATCATTCTTATCTGTGACCATTCTGTATATGTTCATAATTTCAACAAATACATAAAAATAAATTCAATAAATATAATGAACGCCATGACAACGGCCTGAACTCCATCCACCAATCAGATCACTGCAATCAAACACTGAAATTATTTATGCGAGAGGAAGGAAATATCTAACAAAGTGTGATGGGTCTGGCACTGAATGACTGCGAGTGTGTGTGTGTGTGTGTGTGTGTGTGTGTGTGTGTGTGTGTGTGTGTGTGTGTAGGACTGCTCAATAGTGTTTCCATTTTGATTGATGGAGCTTCTTCACCACCATCTGGAAACAGAGAGATTACATTAATCACAGTCCGAAAGAGTGTGACCAGGAGCGGCGGCCTTCAGATCACACACACACACACACAGGTTAAGTATAACGAAACATTCATCAAGACTGATGTACTGAGGCCACACCTCCTTCACTGAGATTGACACACAGAGGACACGCCTCCTTCACTGAGAGTGACACAGAGAGGACACGCCTCCTTCACTGAGAGTGACACACAGAGGACACGCCTCCTTTACAGAGAGTGACTCTTCTATTAAATTTCTCTCTTCTCTGTTGTGTCTGTCTCTCTCCTCTGTTCTGTCTGTCTTTCTCCTCTGTTCTGTCTCTCTCTCTCTGGCTGCAAAATGAGGATAATTACAGCTCTCTCAGTAAGCAGTAGCGTAATTACTGCATTCACAGAGCAGGATATTAGCATCGCTAAGAGAGCAATTTACTCACTACAGCCGCAGGTTACTGCAGAAGCTTGTCTCTCTCTCTCACACACACACTTACATTCAAATGTTTAGCAAATTAACTAGCATTCTGTCGAACGTCCTGAACAGGAGTAACACGACTGAAGTGCATCATCTAAACTCGTTAGATGTAAACATCCAGCGTGTTACAGTTAACCACCAACTTCACATTCCATCGGTTATCTAATGCAGAGTAACTTGACTTCACTGACAAAAAGGCAGCATCAGAAAGAAGCTGAATTAGCAACTCAGATCATTTAACTTCTCTTAATCTATAGCACTAGTGATTTCTGGATTCTGATTGGTCAGCAGGGGTGGACATTAGTGCAGCTGCCCATCACAGACTTGTTCTAATATGGTATTGTTTCTAAAGCCGCAGCATGTGTAATGCTCGACAGGGTTGACGGTGAGTGCATAATTGTTGATGTTTTTTGTGGAAGGAGTCTCCAGTGTCAGCGCACTGTAACAGTCAGAGCTAAAGCTGTAACCTGAGAATGAGTTTTTTGTCCTTTAAGGGCTACTGAACGTGAGTGAACCCCTGAAGCGGTGTCTCACCCCTGAAGCGGTGTCTCACCCCTGAAGCGGTGTCTCACCCCTGAAGCGGTGTCTCACCCCTGGCCTGAAAGCAGATGAAGTCAGGTCTCAGCAGGAGAGCGTCTCTATCAGAGGCCTTAATGCCAGACCATCGGGAGCAGCCAGTGTGGAGGTCCACGCATCATTAGAAAAGGATTAATGAACCAGAGCTTGCTCATCACTCGCCCGAGTGGCCACTGTCGAGCTCCGGAGCTCCATTTGGCCTCCACGCCTTTGGCCAGGCGTGTTCATTATCTTAGAGAAAATTAGACGATGTGTTTGAATGATACGTCCAACATCCGATATGCCTTTAAAACAAACATTCTTTTAAAAAAAAAACAGCGTGATGCCGAGCCATTAATTAATCTCAGGAAGACGTATTTGAGGAATAGACAAAAGGCAAAAAAAAGAGACGAAAATAAAGCAATCTTTCTTTTTTCTTCGCTGAGAAATATACACTGTAGGTTGTTTTCTTAAACCTGAATTTAAAATAAATGCTCCTAATAAAGTTAATTTGCTGCACTGCTGCTTTGTACTGCCTTTTATTTGCGAATAATTTTAGCTTGTTGAATCTATGCTAGCATTATATCAATACTCTGATGCTAACTCTCGTGCTAATATGTGCTCAAAAAAACCCTCTTCCATGGCCGAGCACCAATCGCAGATCTCTATTTGAGTTTGAGGAGCACTATTCCCTCCGAGCCCCACCCACACTGGGTTACTGTTGCTATACACGTCATAATTATTAAAACTGGAGGATGGCCATCTCAGGTGGCTAGCTCCTGGTTTTGGTAAAAACCAGACTCATTCGTAGGAAATGGGAAACAACTAAGAACAAAGAAGTGAAGAAAAATCTAACACTAAACCCCGCTGCTCATAGCCTGAGCTTGGTTAGCTAGCATACTTATTACATTACACATTAGTGGAGCTAAGGTAATGATAAATCTGAACTTAGACTTGAATCATTAGCATCATGTTTAAATGAGCAAAGATCTCGATTATTCCACAAAGACTAATTAGGTTAAAGAGTGTGGTTTTACTCTGCTGAGAACCTCCAGCTAATTTTGCGCTGCGAAACCAGCCCCGTTTGAGCATGTACAAATGTGTGCGATTTCCGTACTTGGGGCAATATCGGGTTTATTTAACATAACCCTTACAAGCCCCTGGGCACATCGTTTTCCTCACATCTGAAGCTTCCCTTTCAAAGTATGTCCACAGGACATGTTAGCGCACCTGCTAAAACCCTGAACACTATGAGCGGGGCTTGGGAATGTTCAATTGAAGGTTTAACATTTTAGACACCATTTAATTGTCCAATAAAAACTGCTGATCAGTTTCAGGAATGGTCCCAGAACCAAATCTCTAAACATATGGAGAAGCGTTAGTATAAAAAAACCTGGCATGCTAATTCTTTTCATATTTAAGATGCGTCTGATCTTTTTTTTTTTTTAATCGGACTATGATTAAGAATGGAGTCAAAATGATAAAGATCATGTTAGAGGGCAGTTTTTTCCTAACTGGCCATTTCCTGACTCTGAGGCACTTTGCCTGTTCTTTCTCAGGCTATAACGTCTCCCAGTAGAACGTCACCTCCTGTCTTTATGGGTTATTCAATTTGGACTTGATTATGGTGTGGGGTGGTAATTAGTTTAAAAAAAAAAAAACTGGATAAGGGGAGAACTCCGGCAGCGCTATCGGCAGCGACAATTTTTTCCTTTTTACGGGTGGGAGATTTAGAGAACTGAAGGAGCTTGGCTCTGCTGAAATTTTAATGATGTCATTAAAAGACAAGAGCTACAGAGCTCACGCTGGTTCCTGTCCAGATGCCCAAAGACTGTGACATTCTGCACTCTCTTCCCTCGCTCTCCTTTTCCCCAAACTACGTTCAAAAGAGGGCTCTTCTTTTTTTTTTCCTCTCCGGAGATTACGCTGACAAGGCTGACAAGAAGAATGGCGGAAAAGCCATTATCCTTAACAGCGGAGAGGAGCTGGGGAAGTGCTGTGGTTGTTTGCTTGAGAAGACGCTCAGATAAGAATCTAAGAGCAAAGAAATGCACTGCTACAGATGAGCAGAAAGAAAAGGTCAGCTTTAATGAAGGGGTCTGCTAATGGCCAACATTAGCTCTTACCTTGTGGTCATAAGGGTTGTATGAGTGGAACAACGCAGACAGCTCCTTGGTTCTTTGTTTTTTCTGTTAGTGGAGAGAAAAAAAAAGAAATGAAAAAGGATCACTGCATGGGAGAATACAAAGAAACACATTATTTCTATTTAAGATTGTACCAAAACCAGTCTGTAATGACAAAAGAAAGTGACTCCGATTGCTAAGCAAAAGAAAAGAAACACTCACAGGTTATAAATGTGAATATTTGCCTGCTGAGCCTCTCGCCTTTCTTCCCCGAAATGGTTCAAATGTCCTTAATTTGTAATGAAATGCAAACGCGGGGGCTGGAGCTGATGTATGAAGGCACTTAATGCGATCACTTAAGGCAGGCAGAGAACATTACAAGCAAGTCTAATTAGAACATTGACCAGGCAGCGAGTGAGTCAAGGGAAGCTGTGCTTTTTCATAGCCAAGAGATACTCCAGCATAGCAACACATGATATCATGGAGGTCACACAGATCCAACAGTAAGCTCCAAACAGAACCTCTCAACAAACAATGATAAACTTCAGAATCCTCCCTAAAACTGTCCAGGACTCAGAACCCCAACATCTGACCAGTATACTGTACTAGACTTGTATCTACAAAATCATGACTCCCTAAAAATGTACAACAATGTTTTTTATTAACACCACACTCAGCAATATTACACACACACACTGTTCTTTCTTCTCCATCCCTAACAACCTGGCAGGGTAACATCATCAGGGCAAGAATGGTAACCGCTGACAGGGCAAGATGGGTACCCACCTGACATGTAGGCAAGGAGGACAACCACCTGGGCAATTCAGGTAACCAATTGGACAAGGAGGCTAACCTTGTAGCCAACTACGATAACCACCATCAGAGTAAGAAGGGCAACCAAACTGGGCGGAAATTGGGCAAAGATAAGAAAGGACCTGGATAAGAAAGGTCTCTTGGACATTTAGCCACCTAATGAAAAGGTTAACCACTTGGGTGACAGGAATAACATGGGCATGGAGGTTTACAAGGTAGGAAAGGACAATAACCACCAACAGGACAAGAAGGATAACCAACTGGGTGGGAAGGGTATACAGGCAAGAAAGGTAAATAACTGGGTTTACAGTGTAAAATAGTAAAGAATGGTAAAAACGAGGGTAACCACCTATCAAGAAGGGCAACTAATATCAAGACCTGAAAGGTAACCAAAAATAGTCGGCCACTTAGGCAAGCAGGATAACCACCGTCGTGCTGAAAAAGGTTATCATCATCAGGGCAAGAAAGGTAACTACCTTGGCAAGAAGGGCAACAAACTGGGCTGGTAAAAGAAGGATGACCACCTAAGTGAGAAGAGGTGTTACAAATTCAGATTAGGTCCTTTATTATTAGAAAGCAAATAAGATTTCTAATAAAAATGCTCCTCGTTTCATAATGTTGCATCCAAAATCCCTCAGATTTAACTGAATTAGCACGGAGTAGTGAAAACTGTTCACATCAGGCAATTTCACCATATGGTATCTTCCTGCATATACCCCCTCTGATTGGCTATGCGATCCGATGGCCGAAGGTGTTGGAATGCAGCAGAGAATTCGACTTGGAATGGCCAGAGCAGCAGCAAAGAAATACCCAAGCCTAGCTAATAATCTGATTTTTTTACTCTCTTCTAACCAGAACACCAGCTGGATGATGATCAGGTTGAACACAGCCTCTGGGTTTCCCTTCTTCAGCTGAGCCAATGAGTTCCCAGCAGGATTGGCTCAATGAGGCCAGGATAAGGCAGGCGAGAAAACAGGATGCGGTGGGAGGGGCGGGTTGCTGGAGCATCCCATATTCCAAATGCAACCCCTATGGCCATTTGAGAAAAAACGAGAGAAAGATGAAGTTGGAGAAAGCTTGCAGATCTAAGGCAACCAAGACCAAGCCAGCAAAGTCTAAAGAGAATACGCTCAGTTCTCCTCATGTTGCAGTTCTATATTCAGGAACTTCAAAAAGAAAAAGGTGAACCCTGTGACCCTGGGAAATTCAATACTTTAGTGTGTTGAGGGCAAGGCAAAGATCACTCTACATCTGAGGCAGTGCATTAAATATGAAAAATCATCCTGATAATCCAAGGAACATTTTTCCCTTCAGTTGTAGTCATCATTACCAAGTGCAGGAGTGATAGAAAGTGGTGTGGCTCAGGACACATTAAGTTCAAAATGGATCCAACTACCTGCGGTAATAGCACACATAACACAAATGGACTAAGGAATATCAATTTTCATACCACGATAATGACATCTTCGTTCTTCATTCCTTCCCGCTGAATGACTTGACCAATTCAGGCTCTTATTACAATCAAAGCATTATGTCGTTGCTAGCAGGCGAGAGAAGCATTCAGGCTGAAAAAAAAAACCTGTTCCTTGTGCTGTTCATTTCTGAGATGAATCTAGGAGAGTTTGTACTTTGAATGATACAGTGTGTGTTTAGAAGAACACCATGACTACCTAACAGCACCTCTATTCCAGAGTGTATGCAAATGACACTGCAAATCAGGATGTAGGAGCTGGTTAGTTTGTGGGAAAAATCAGAGCATAAACCGTGCAACATCTGCCACCTTGCTGTTGATGAGTGATGAGACCTACTATGATGTCCATCTGCTCTTTCTCACAACTCGCTCTGAAAGCAAACATGATGCCCCATCAGGTGGCAAATAAAGGCGCACCCCCCCAACCACCCCTGCCCCCCAAAATGGCTGCAGCATAATAAAAGAATGAACTATTTGACTGACAGCCCTGACAATGGCACAGGGCAGAGAATAGGCACTAATAATCACTGTCAGGGTCACGTGATCCCACATTTTTCGCTCTAGGCTTCCTGTGTATCATTAGCTCCTCTATGAAAATGCAAATGATGTTATTTCATGACGACCCTCCCCCATTTCCCTCTATCCATCACACATGAGAGTACAGCATCAACACTGGTGTAATGATGCTCTTGACTCTGACACGTGCCCCCGTGAGTGGCAGATGTCGGTGAGGTATAGCTGGGCACTTTACAAGTGGCACACTGGTCTTTTTAGTCCAACACGCTGCCACTGGATGCTGATTGAAAGGACGGAACTAATACAACCATGAGAGTGCTGTCAAGGTGTCTATGTTCTGGCTGTAAATCCATTCAAAAAGCTACATAATGCAAATCCAAGGCCAATGTTAATATTTCAGCTTTCTTTAAAAAATGATAAAAGTGAGTAAGAGATGTGCGCTCGGTCAGTTTATCCTTCAAACCGTCGGCCTTTTGGAATGAACAAAAATATGGTAATTATATTAGCCGGACGGATCAAATCACGAATTAAAAGCTTGATGAAAAAAAACGCAACATCCTGCGAACAAATGATGATTTCATGACCTTGATTCATCAGAGCAACACTGTCAAAGCCCAATATAAAAATAATAATAAAATGCAAAAGAATTTTATTCATTTCTTAACTTTAAACACTACTTGGAGGGGCCAAAGGAAGGTCAAGTAGATGCCACTTCATGTTACATGTTCTATTCACGCAGCAAGAACAGATTTAATAATGTACGACAGAAACATCATGGTTGTGTAACCTTAGCGTTTCTAACGAGACCTTTAAAGCTGGAGGATTTAATCAGAAGATAATGGCGAGCGCATGTAAATGCTAACATGAAAGAAATGTAATTTACTTAAACAAATGCTGCCTTAGAACAACGGCGAGAGAGACATCTGCATTTATTTCAAGGACAAGACTGAACAAGGACAAAAGAATCTTGCACATGAACCTATTCTTCTTTTGCTTCTGTTAAAGTTCATTATAATTCTACTACTGCTTGGAGTTCTAAATGAAAGGGACCGAAGTCACGTCTTCACCGCGTGAAGCATTTCGCCAAATTTGCTGCGCTCGTTACAGCAAATTTAAACAAGCATCATACGTAATCCTCGACACACTCGCCAGCACGAAGCGAGGGCCGGTGAGCAACGCAGGGCTTGGCGTGAATCCATGGAAAAGATAAAACTCTCGAAGATGTGGACAAATACGACCTTGCTAAAAACCTAATCCACAAACAAATGATTAGCCAGCACGGTGCAGAGAAAATAAAATATCTTACAACCATCGAGGACTTCATATTGTTATAAACACTGAGCAGTGAAAGCAATTAACGTTGATAAAATATAAAGAAGGACTGTTAGCTATGTCAAGAGAAAGGTACGCTAATGGAAAAATAAATGGTCTTTTGACCAAAACACAAAATCTTATCCCTCAACAACGGTCCATTAGACACAAGTGTCTAAAATAGAAAAGGCTCAAATCACGGCATATGCTGGCATCTATAAAGAAGTACTGTAAATAACTAAGGAAAAAAAATCGTTGAGGGAAAAAACAAGCTGGTGGGAATTGTCAGTTGTATTGGGTAAAGATGTTGTTTTTCTTTACACTTGACCTCATTCTAGGCTGGTGCGCTTGCCTGAAGACCTTGCCCATCTGTCTCAGCGTTAAGATCATTTTGTTTCCACATGTTGAGTATTCCTCACTGATCTATTCCACCAACGCGTTCAGAAAAATCGGCGCCTCTCAGCAACGGCTCCAGTTCTACTTGGTGCTGCTTGTTTAATTTCCCCTGGTTAAAGACAGCATGGGCGAAGGCGACGAGCTGTCAGAGTAAACACCTGTCCTCCTGGTAAGACCAACATTCCAGAATATCATCCCAATTTATCTCCGCTAACCCTTTTCCGACACGTGGGACTAATTATGCCAATGCTTTTTTTGTCTTTTGGTGGTGGTGGTGGGGGGGGGGGTTCTCCATCTGCATCCCAGAACTTCACAATTCAGAGCATCCGTCCAATGATAATGAGATGTGGCAATTCGTTATGAGAGCCGAGCAATTTATCATCGGGAAGTGGACGAGCCCTGCAGATGAGATGGCCTAAACGTGGCGAGTGCCAGAATGGGCTGGGCTGTGAGTCTGGCTGTCGTTTCCCTCAGCCCCCTGTGGTCTCTTGTGCGAGCCAGGAAGTCATTACTGCTTGGAGGAGTTATTAATGTGACACGCTCTCAGTCCCGCCCCCTACAGCTCTGCTAGGAGCCAAACCATTTGTTAATGGGACCGGTAGAGAGATGTGCACCTTTTTGTACACTCCCTAAACACTTTGTTGGAATTAACTTACCGGAGCTTACAGTTAATGATCGTAGGCGTATCAACAATGACATCACTGAGACTCGTACGTCCTGATGCATGCGTTGTGAGAACGAGAAAGCAGAACATCTTCATCAAGCCTAGAAATCAGAGGAGCCATTGTGGAAAAGTGACGGCAAAAATCACCAACACGGCACAAGCTTTTTTTATGAGACGCAATTATTCCAGGCAAATCTGAAATAAAGCCACCACCTTTGCTATAGAACTGTAATGAGGGTAATTATACTGACCTGATGTAGAGGATCCATTTCCTACCCTCGTCACCGTGAGCACTCATTATACCACAGAGTAGCTGATTTCCCGGAATAACGCAGAGAGAAAAGTCTGAAACTCCACTAAATGAAGGCTATTACACCTAAAACAAGTATTTCTACACTGAAATTCTTAAAGGTGAATGAACTTTGAAAAGCTAAAAAGGACGTGAAAAGGTTGGCAGAATATTAATGAACACTAAAGAGAAGTGGATAAAAGAAGAGCGAGGAGGAACAGCACACTTTACACCCGCTACTGATTTAAAGGGACATGGGACAAAAAAAAAAAACCCTTGAAACTACAGATTAAAATGAGATCAAAGCAAGGTCTGGTGTAGAGCAGGTTTAACAGAAGAGAGATTGGACTGCATGATGGAGGGCTCTGAGAAAGTGTTTGAGAAACCCTCACATGTGCTGGAAATCTTTAAACAGAGTACATCACCTGTGAAGCATGGTGGTAGTAGTGCCATAGATACTTCCTCAGTCCAGTTTTATCTCGGTCTGTTAGAAAGCTCTGGCACTGGGGACTCCTTCCATAACTATTACGTTTTCCGATCCATGTGTGTGGACCATCGATCATATAAACCTGCTGCTGTGACAAAAAGACCTTCTGACTCTCAGAGTTAAGACAAAGTGAGATATCTCCTCCCACTAACAGTGTGTGTAGGATCTCCAAGGCTTGTACTCGGATTGTGCAGATTGATCCCGATCCCCGAGCGGGAGGAACAGGAATCAGATACGAAGCAGTCCATTAAAAGCACGCAGACCTTTTGATGACGAATGGTCTCAGAGGGGAAGAAGGACACGGCCTCAGATAAAGATCCACTGACCACGATTCGCAAAGATAGAGCTCCAGAGGCTGAGAGGGATTTAAAAAGAACGATGGCTGACGGTGATACGGTTTCTCAACTTGACAAATCAATGAACGCGTCGAAACATAAAGCTGGGAAAGTAAACAAGTTTGGTAATGCTACACACAATGACATAATGACCCTTCACTGAATTGCTGTATTTTTCATGAATACATTCAGAAGTTTTTAAAATGACTATTTAGTTTAAATCATGTGTGAACTAGAGTGACGGAGAAGGAAGAGGAGGGAGGTAAAGAACGGAGTAAAGAGAATTAATCATTCTGAATTCAATAACGCTCCAACACGTGATCTTTCTTTGAAGATGCTAATCGCTTAAAAAAAGGGACCACTTAAGAGCGCAAGATGGTTCACGTCCGTTTTTGACAGAACTGGAGCAGGTTCCATGGCTTTGATGACTCAGTCTTAGCTCTTGGTTGTTTGTGGAAAATAAAATCCCATCATGAGGCTTAGTGAAGTTAAAATACACTCTTCAAGGGTGTTTCAGAGTCAACATCAAGCCGCGGCCCTGTACGAGTCCGAACACGTTGGTGAGTGTATATACGCCTGTCCACGTGGGTTCTCATGTTCTGAACACGGACTGACGCTCCAGAAACGGTCCAGAGAGATGGTTTATTTCTTCAGTTACTGAAATAATTTATTCAACGATAATCCGTAACATTTCAATCATTCATGAGAAAGCAGAGGATGCAATAACTATTCCTTTAAACTTTGTTTCCCTTTAAAATAATGTGTTTTTACTTCATTAGTAACACATTTCTTTTGGCAAACAAATCATTTCTTGTCTAATTGTTGCTAGAGTGTCTGGAATTATTCCTCAATTGAATCATACACAGAATTTTATCCAATAAACGACTATCTGCTTAACAATTACACACACATGCTGCGCCATTGCTGTTTTTTTGCATTAAGAACCAGTGCGTACAGATGGAAATGTGGCCAGTCAATCAGCGCACAGCCTTTATGACTGTAAAACTTTAAGGCAGAAAAAATATCAGACACTCTATGAGCTGTGGGTGGAGCCAGGTTTGTCCATCACCACTAACACGCTGTTTGGATAAGTAAGTGTGCCACCTGGCTGGTTGGTAAATCCTGAGAAAACAAACACCAAAGGGATGAGTGGGGCCTGTCGTGCAGCTCTGTCGTGGAGCCTATACCTGACTGTCTGCCAGAAATAAAGCCAAAAGAAGGAATACCCTTAATCCTACAGTGGGAATTCTCTGGAACAGGGTAATGTTTATATTTGCCATTGCAATGACAAGAAAATAAACAGATGAAGAAAGCATTTAAAAGAATTTAAAGCACAGCCATCCACATGGTGTAGTTTAGGGCTATTAAGTGATGAGAAAAATTCTAAATCTTGTCTGCAAGTTTATTGCTAAATCAATTTTACATCCAGAAACTCAAAGGCGTATTTACGTAATACTGAAAAACGCTCTGCGTAGAAAGCGATGAGCTACACCTTATCTAGAACGTCATGCGCTGTCCCAGGTTTAACAAAAAGCCAGTAAACAGGAAACCCACTTTAGAACCCAAACACTCACCACATGAGCCGGAACCTGCTCCATCTTGGCGGCCGGAGTTCCAGGACGGGGGTAGAACTGGTTGATGAAGAGACTCGGGAATCGGTACTTTCTCACGAGCTCCGTTGTCTGCTGAAAGTCCTCGTCCGTCTCACCCGGAAAGCCACAGATGATGTCAGTGGCGATGGTGATGCCAGGAACCCTGCGAGAAACAGAACCATGGAAACTCAGTATAAAGCAGGACATTGTAAGAAACAATGGTACTAGATGTATGGATAAAACGTAAAATCACAAATATCAGTGATTAACATGTTACTGTAAAGATACTGGATCATGGCTCAGATGTAAAGGGAAGAAAAAATTCTTGCTTGTTAAGCAGCCACACAAAGACTCTTCCATTCTTTTTTCCCTGGATCTCTTGGAGGTACAACCCCTACGATCCTTCATCAGAGACTTCCTAAAAACAGGAGCTCGTATAACCCGAGATGATCAGCATACCAGGAGACGAGCGTATAAAAGAACATCCATCGACTGGCCACATGCAGGCTGATTAAATTAGGCTCTCTGCTGAGGAATCGGTCCATCGATTTCCTTTCGCATGTATCCTATTATTATTGATCATCGACCTACGGGAAAGCAAAACAACTCCGAGGCTTGCTGCATGAAGAACGATCAACAAAGACTGAGGTAATTTATGCTTCAGGAGAAAAGTCAGCCAGCAGTCAATGTGTCTGCGCCCTTTAAGCATTTATTAGCTCATCGACGGCGCTTGTTGTCTCTGTGAGAGTTAAATGTCGCGGCCTTGCGAGTTACATTTACATTTTGTGTAAAGATGCCTGCGGACCTGGGAACACACACAGTGGATCGGTTTAAGCTCACTAACGAGTTGGCTAGAATGCTTAGCAGTACAAGGAACCCTGGTGGTGCTGTGTTCTAAAAGTCTCTTCTGTAATATTGAGTGCATCTTCTGTAAATTCTTAAGGATACAATCCCAATTAGCCCTCAGGATATTCAGATCATGTTTAAATTTCATACAGAATATCTCCGGATTTTCATGTGCTGCTTCGGTTCTTCCTCTTCGGCGGGAAAAAGAAACAGATTAGCATAATTTAAAGGATGGATCAACGAAATGAAATTGTCTGTGTATCCGATGATTTCCCATAACACCCTGCTCTCCATCCCGCCTGCGCGCGTGCATTCATGCATGCCTTTTCTGTGACGCTGGCTTATGTTCATTCTTAATCATGTTAGTCTTAGCTGCACGTTTCCCCACAGATAACCTCTGACCTATTGATACAGCCATACTTTCAGGCAGCGTTAATATTCCAGAGCATCCTCGAGGAGTTAGGAATCCTTGACCTCTTCTGCCAGAAAAACTCCTTAAGGTAATTGGACAGATTGGTGTACGGTTCAGAATTTCCAGCACAGATCTTCTTGTGGGCATGGCAGCTATTATTGGGATTTAAAAGAAAGTATGGATGCTGGATCCAGCAGTACAATATGACTGAGCTTCATAACGAGTTGATTCTTGACTGAAGAGTGTGTTGGAAAACATGGCAAAGCAAGGCAGGGTTTCATTTCTCCGTCGATTCCTTCCACAGTCATAAACATAACGCGCACATAATCCCAGCTATTTGCTTATTATCTGCCTTCACATCTCTAAAAAGATTTTTAAAATGTTAGAACGAGAGGGAAAAAGACACAGGCTAATGCACATGCCATTAGTGATGGCCATTCGAGTAAGTGTGGTCAGGGCCACTCGGCAAACACTTCTTAAAGGTTGTGCTATTTCGAACACAATGAGGCATGCGGGAATGTCCTGAGACCAATTAGTGAGGCAAGCTGTCCGCAGAGGCTCAGTGCTGGATGGATAATATTCACCGTGCCTCATTAGATTGAGCTCCAAGCCTGAGCTGGGCTATGCTAGGACGTTAGCCTCTGGTGATAATGGGTATACAGTGTATAATGGAGAAGAATATCTAATAGCAGATGTCATATAAGCGAAGAACATGTCAGGGACGTGTGGAGAGTGTGGTATACAAGAAAGCTGTCAGCTGAAGTGAAACGGACTTCTCACATTACGCTTTGTGGTAAAACGTGGTGATAGCTTCATTTGTTTTGTTGGTTTTATTTTTTCTTACAACAGGATCCATGCAGGAATCTGAGGAACTCGGCTAACAAATGAGCTCATGAAAGACACGACAGGCCACAGGATGACTGCCAGCCACATCGGCACATCGGAGAAAAGCAGGTGCATCCGACTTCTTGCGTCTTGCTCTCTCAAGAGGAAAGGAATCTATAGCTCATCACAGAGAAGCGAAAAAAAAAGACAATGTGATAGAAAGCCAAGGCAAGCCATGCTCTCTCACTCGAATCCATTACTTTCTCTCCACCTCTTCAGACCTCTCGTGAAGAAAGGATTGAAGAGACGGTGGAAAAAAAAAGTGCTAATCAAAAATGATAGACCTGGCAGCTCATCTCCTCGAGTCTGGCAGACTCTTTAATGCACCGCTGGCTTGTCAACCATGATTGCATGGCTTTTTGGAGGCACCATAATATGGCCAGTTTAACCATTATTATGGAGAACAGCATCTCTCCCCTCGCTCAGTCCACCCTACATGTAACTACAGCCCAAAGCTCCAACATGCACGCTGCTGCCGGGTAAAGCCAGAACTTAAAATATTTACAATCTCTAACAGCAGCTTGAACACTACGTTATCATGTGGCTTACTCTTTATATCGACTATAACAGCTCATTGTCAGGGGGGCTTGAGGATGAAAAATACATGTGTAATTGTTGGTAAGGTGACGTTCTCTGTAAGGAGATGTTTATTTAACATTCAGAAAAGAGAAAGGCGTGTAAGGGAAAGACTGTTTATAGCTACTATAATGTCAGTGAGGACATGAAATGTAACTATAAACAGATTTATTTGTGAAAAGAAAACAAACAAGAAAGAAAATAGTTGGCAGAACGATCTATTTCCGTGTGTTATCAGTACCTCCGCTTCATCCCACTACCATGTTAATCATTTCCCCTGCTGGACGTGCAAGTCCAAGATCTGTGACGTGTCTTTTTCATGGACATCCAAATGTCTAACCTCCAAACAATCAGCTATAGGAAACAACCTGCCGTGACAAATTCTTTCCTCATGCGCAACTAACAGCTCTTCTCAGCTGCCTGGTGATCAAATTGGCAGATCCTCCGAGACTGATTTCTGCCCCCTCTGCAGGATGGTGGAGAAAGAGAAGGTTCACGCTGCTCCATGTGTTGCTGTGAGAGTGTCCCGGGTTCACCTGACAGTTCCTGCTCCATCTGTCAAGCAGCAATCTCTAACTCCACAGACAGCGCTTGGCTTTTGTTTACGTGACCGGATCCAATTACAACTTAGAAAGGAGGAAGCATGTCTGGATCGTTCTGAATATACAGGACTCTCACTCCCCTGGGCCTCCGGATCAGGTGATGTCCAGCCACTATGCCCACCATGACACCTTCCTCATTACAGGCGCTTATCTTCCTTTACTTGTGCCGAAGGTGTGAAAATACTCCATGCTGTCCTCTCACAGCGTTACAGTGTTATTGACAGTGCTCCGGATGAGAAAATGAGCAGGAGAGAACACTTATCTCAGAGAAGGACGAGTGGGTAGCTCTATTTCATCCGCTAATGAACTCCAGCTGGGGCGTCCCCCGTGGATACCTGCCTGAAAAACTCTACCATGTTCTCGGGAATTAGGCGTGATGGAAGGGGCGACTCAACCGACAACATCCTGCATTGTGTGGTTTTGCATGGGATCAATCTCGCTCACCATGGAGTGAAGAATTTAAGTGGGCGCGTGGCTCACCAATGAGGAGCTAGTACAACCAAACAATGGACCCAGAGGTGCTTCTACAGCTTTCACGCTTTGCTTGATCATTTTAAGTTTACTCCTTTAGCATTTGATTCTCAGCAAAGCCAAGGATGCAGACCTGGCAGGCCAGAATAACGTCTGGTCCAGGAAAAGGGGTGGGTAGGTCATGAGGATACTCTGTTCAACATACGTAAAGGTCAAAAGGTCAGAGGAAGTAAAAACTTGAAACATTTCATTGTGCCTACTGTATGAAGAAGGAACGGGAGTTGAAATGAAACAGGATTTAAGAGCCATCACATTTGCAAGTGAACTAAAATCTCCCATTCCCATTTACACTTTACTCTGACTCACGCTCACATTTGCTCGAGATGGATTCACAGCCGAGGCTAAATCCTTTTAATTAAAATCCGATGGAACTCGGCAAGCTTAGAATTGCATTGGCAAGTGTGGGTTAGGAAGAAGAAAGCTTAGTCAAAAAAAAAACACAAAAAAAAACCATCTTTGTCTGAATCAAATTATCCGGAAGGGTCCGTGGGGAATGAACAGGGTGTGAGATCTACCGGAGGGGAGTGTTTATGTGACACATGCATGCGACTTGCCAGGAAGATGATGAAGGTGGAATTAACAGAAAGGATGGTGAGATTACAGGATTCAGAAGTGCTGAGGCTTGGTCAACATTTGGAGATCTAAAGAGAAACGTTTTCTGTAGACTGAAATATCCAGAGACGATACGGATGTTGAGCTAGCAGAAGAAACCAAGTGTCTGATCAGCAGTGGATGGATGAGTCGTTCTTAAATATATAAAATATCTGTGTCTGATGGTCTTCACAACCTTTAGATCCTTAATGATCAAGCAAGAGATGACGGCGGTCTCGATACAGGCTCGTTTATCAGTTCAAGTTGCCGCTAAAGCATTTGTTTCTATTGATCGTTTATTACA
>JAUCMX010000003.1:32847864-32857864 GCA_033459395.1 Hemibagrus guttatus
AAAAGAGAGCTAGTGTGTCAGTTAGTGTAAGGGGGGTGTGTGTGGGTGTGTGTGTGTGTGTGTGTGTGGGTGTGTGTGTGTGTGTGTGTGTGTGTGTGTGTGTGTGTGCATGCGCTCTAAAGCAGTGGCTCAGGGACATGTTGTGTAACAGTGTGGCGTCTCATTCTTCCCGCCCTTTTTCCCTCCAGGTGCTCGGTTTCCCGCCTCAGTGAGACTTTGAGTGTGTGTAAAAGACGAGCCCGCGGGTCTGAGCGGAAAAACAAAACATCTTTGATCCTCATGCAAAACGTGTGGATATTAGAAAAAAAAAGAAAAAAAGTGAGGTGCTTTGTTTGGGTCCTAAAAAGTAAATCTATAACCAAACACATCAAATATTGCACAGCGTCGCAGGAGTCAGTGCAACGACCTCAAACACACACAATCATTCATCTCCAAATCACAAACCTGAGCAGATTTACACCGTCTGTCTGTTTGGAAGACTCCGCCCACATGCATGTGTATTTGAAATGTTTTGTTTTTACATGAAACTATTTCACAAAAAAACCCACAAAGGGTATAAACTATGTTTTCAAAAATACTCGTATGCAGGTGGGAGGAGCCTCAGATTTGATCATCGTTTAAAATGTAAACACTACCAGAACAAGCAAAAGTTAACCCCAGCATTATGGGTGAGCGTCTACAGAACATCCTGCTGCAGAGCTGCTGATCTTAAACCCAATAAAAATTCCAGATTCCAGCTCCAGCAGCAACACTTATCAAGTACAACAATCGTATATCATTTGGGACAGAGCTGTGGAATTCCAGACTCCAGGTCCAGTAAGATCTTCTCGTGATGTCCAGTAAAACAATGAAAAGACAATAAAGCCACGGGGAGAAATTCCATGATTTCGGACACGACCTTCAAAATGTCCAGAGTTCAAGTAAAGACACGATACAGACAGGAAGGAATTCCGTCATTTGGGACAGAGTCGGGAAATTCCAGATTCCATTTCACTAAGTGGTGACGAATTTCAGGGTTGGAGATGGAGCTGACCTGATGCTGGCTGATGTTGCTGTTGCTAGGCTTCACTTATATTAATGAAAGATTTAGTAAGCACACTGAATAAATAGGGATAGAGTCGGAGCTTTAAGTAATTCCCACCTTTTGGGACAGAATCAGATGTGAATCGAAATGATTTGGGACAGAACCTCAAAATGGATAAACACTACAGATGAATAAATTCCAAAATTTATGGATGAATTCCTGAAATTCCAGACTGGAGTAAGAATACTTGTGATGAACTCTAGTGTTTGGGACAGAGCCTTGAAATGGCCCCGGTCCTAACATAGACACTATTATATAGGCAATAAGAAATTCCGACAATTGGGGAAATTCCAGTCACAATAACTAGGTAATAAACGGAGTCGATTGGATCAGAGCCAGAAATCCTTATTCTTACATTCGTCCTTGTGCTTCTCTGATGATTCCGATCAGAGTACTCGTAGATGAGACTGTTTTGTGTTCCGTTAGCCGTGTCCTAACAGCAGCGTGTCTTTCTGTAGTCGAGCTGAAAGTAGAGCAGCACATCTACCATAAAAAATAAAAAAAAGCGCTTCCTGTATCTCACAAATCACAATATGCTGATGAACGCTCCGAAAGCCGAGAGGTTTTAATTCAAAAGGGAGCGAGACGCTAGCAGACTGAGTCTAGCTGTTAATGCATACACTTACACACACACAAAGACACTCTTGTGTGTGTGTGTGTGTGTGTGTGTGAGTGTGTGTGTGCGTCGCTCAGCAGAGGCCCGGAGATTAATGAGCTCTTATTAAAAAGGGAATATGACAGAGAGAGAGAGAGAGAGGAGGACACGTCTGGAATACGGCGGCGCTTTAATGAGCTGGAGACGACACACACCAGCTCCGGGAAGATTCCGAAAGGAACGAATGTGTGTCAGCGTACATTCCTTCCTCGGAGCTGTGTTGTGTCTATAAACTCTGATGTCAAGAGGATAATGTTGTGTCTCGCTGCAGCTATAAATTCAGAATGTTTGGTCTTGACTCTGCATTTTTTTCATGTGCTTTGAATCAGGTATACCCAGAAAAAATCAAAAAACAAAAAAAAGAACAGATTTTTAGCTCAAGATCCAAACATGCAAAGGCCAAGGTTGTGGCTGGTGTGTGAACGGCTCATCGGCTTCCTCCGGTCAACTCTTTTCCAAAGCACTCCTTTAATTCCTTTAATGTATTCAACATACGGATTCATGTCCGAGTTCCTCGTACACGTCAGTCCGGATGCCTGTCCTCTCTGACGTCAGTCCTCTCTGATCCGCCCGGATCGATAATCCGACAAATTAATTCTTACGGCGTGGGACCGAAGCTCTGCTGCATTTTACACGTCAATAAAGAGCGCTTAAACAAGAAGGAATCCCGACATTGCCTCTGAAAGGTGCACTTTACGAGTTTCCAGGAGCTAATAGTGAATTAAAGAGAGAAACTACAAGGTCACGTCCGGAATCAAGGAGCAGAGATGAAGAAACTCCTCGACCTGTAGGAGGACCTGCGAGCTATGAACAAAAAGCCTTTCACTGATTTGTGCTTTGATCTAACGATCCTCTAACAAACACGGACTGATTTATCTGGAGATGATGACGAGCTCCATCGAAACCCTCAGCATCAGGGGCTACTTTTACATGCAGCGCAATAATCCTTTAATAATCTGTCCAATCTGAGCTCCATCTGATTCAGAAACCTCCATCTGAGCTCCTCGATCCGAGTGCATGGTGGAGAACGAGACAGCGTTTTTATTCAGTAAGAAAACATCGAGGTGCTCGATTATTTAAGCACGCAGCGATCACAGCCCGCCCCCTCTCACTGTCCCGTTGACAGACCAGCATGGATTCAGAGGTCAAAGTTCACCTGGATAAGCTCCCGAGTGCATCATACGAAGAACACGAGTCTGAATCCCGATTAAGTTTTAGTTGCATCTTAAACTAATAAACCAAAAAACGTGTTGCTCCCTAGTTGCCATGGCAACATAGCAAAAACTTTAGCACAGGAGTCAAACTAGAGTCCTATAAGAACTGAAGCTGAAGGGTTACAGCGAGATGCAGAACGTTTCCTCAGGCACGTGAGAGCAAGGAGGAAGAGAGGGAGGGCATCTTCAGAGACCACAGACCTGATGGATAGGTTTCCACACTAGCGTGCTGTTTCACAGACACGCACACAGCCCAAGGCCTCCTTGACTCACTTGACACCTGTAGGAGAAGTAGAACTCTGCCGTATGCCACGTCAACTCATCCTTAGCACACAACAAAACTGGGTGTGCACCTGGGCGCACACACACGCACACACACACACGAGTAAATGGTGCAAATTGTGCAACACCATATTTAAGTCACGTCCCGATCCAGTTGCATAGAAGTGTCACGTTACTGTTCTTCACCTGCTCAGCTCTTCACACTCATCTCCCAACCTGGAAGCTGTGAATGAGAGAAACACGCACTCTCTCTTTCTCTCTCTCTCTCCCACTTAGATGTGACTACAGTGCCAACATTTTAGCACAAAGAGACTTTTAAGGTTAGGGAAGTTTTCCTAGCCTTAAAAAACACTTTTTTTTGTTGAACAATGCTAGTGAAAACTAGCACAAAGGAGATGTTTATCATTGCATTTCAGTTTCCATAGTTACTTGAAGGACAGAATAACTTCACGGGTCAGATCAGGACTACGCCAAGTACACATCCTAGTTACTCATTCTGGCTAGTTACACCGAGCAGTAATGACCACAGAAGGCAGACGAGACGTGATCATGAGACGTGGAGTGGGCGTCTCCGGGGCCCGAGGCAGCAGTTGGCTCAGCAGATGGCCTGTCAAGGAACCGCAGGAAGGCCCTCATCAGTGCAGAAACTATCAAGAGAAGGCAAGACAGGAATCATAGCAGTGGCTCAGGTGGTCATGGGGGTGGAGAGCAGATTCTGCCAGGAAGTGCTTGTTTGCTCAGATCCAGGAGCAGCTCAGGACCCCAAAGTCCTCATTTAGCTCAAAAAGCATGAGGCTCAGCTGAAACAGGATCCTGGCAAATCTGAAGCTCCATGTGGAGAAGCGCTACAGCAAGTCAGAGACGGCTGGCAGGCACCTCCCCGTCCGGCCGAGTTAACGGGACAACCGTGGACTTGCACGGGGAAAGCCTCGAGCGATTCAGCCAGAAGGCTAGACCGAGTCCGTGTCTGAAAAGCAAAGCAGGTCACCGGAGTCGATAAAAAAAAGGGCCATATTTACAAAGAGTACTCTGGACGGAAGTGCCGAGCGAGCACCAGGCTACACAAACAGAGAGGCCTGCTGGAGATCATCCTGGTTCTTATTTCAAACAAGGGGTGATGGGGAGGATCTGGGGAACTAAACAAAACAAACACAGGCAGGATTAGAGCGAGGTTGGCGTGCTGCGCTGCACTGAGCTGAGGCTCGGATCATCACAGGAAGTCGAGGGAGGAATAGCGATGCTTGACTGACTCTTGAGGTCAACGTGCCACACTCCTCTCCTGAACTACACTCCCTTCAGGAAATGAGGTCTGAAAAATGCTCTAAAAAAGCTCCAGCCCATACTAAATCTCTAATGAAAACACAACGCTGTCCAGTTTTCCACAGGTTTGCTTGATGAGAAAGTTCTCGCCGGGCCGTCGAGCGCCGCAGCTTGTTTTCACATCGGTAAAAAGCCGAAGGGAAAATATCAACATGTTCAGCGCAAGACAATATTTACCAGACTTCTCAATCTCGCTGAACTAACAGAAGACTTGGCCCAGGTCAATAAAACAGGCAACAAAAGAAAATATACTGCATAACGCTTCAAGACAAAGAAAAGAACACCGAGACACGAGGGAATGAAACGCTCCATAAGTACATCAATAACTTCGATCGATGAATCGCTCCCACAGCATCTCCTCTACTGATTTCTGCACTCTTTCCCCCCAAAGTTAGAAGTTTTTCCTCAGCTGTTGGACTCATCCCAAAACTAAAGCAAGGATACTTCCTGAAAGGATGGGAGGGGTGGAGTTACAGCGCTCAGCTCTCGGGAATGCAAGCGGATGACGTAGCTGCCTCACAAAAAAAAACAAAAAAGGACGTCTCACAGGACATCATTAGTCCTTCCTGTCTTCTTGTGTCCTATGAATCCACAACTTCTGGTCACAGCAGGAGAAAAGACTCGGTATGTGAGAAGGCAGACCGTGTGTACATGAAGGACACTGGTGATGAAGTGATCAAGATTAAGAAGATTCCCAGAGGAATAGAAGCATCTGAGGAGCCTAAACTTAATGTAAAATAACGTAAATGTCAGTTTCCAGAATCCTTCAGGAACAAAATGTCAGGTTGGGTTCTTCATGAACTTTAAAGCTATTCGAGCCCGAGTCTGAAAGCTGGACAGATGATAAGCTGCACTGGTGTGATGGTGTGGCTTTGATTTCAGACACCACAGTGCTATTGGATTCTGGATCCTGATTGGTCATCAGGTGTTGACTCATTTTCAGCATTCCCAGGTTTATATTAAAGCTCCTGATCTTAAGACATTTCCGCGTTTGTATAGTAACAGCTTGTTCTTGTCAAGCAGATTAATACGGCGAGTTTCTTTGGACAGGAAACGTTTATGATGAACCATGTAAAGAAGGACTCTCCAGTGTCAGTGATAAAGCTATACTCAAATCTCCATGTTGCAGCTTGTTGCTAAAAACCTGCATTTGTTTTGTCTTATTAATACAAGAGGAGAAAACAAAGAGAAGCTGGTGAGGGAAGGACCGTTTACGGCTGCTATAATGTAAGGGAGCACTGAAACTATTCTATAAAATGTTTCTCGTTTATAATCTGACAAAAAGAGGAAAAAAGAAAAATAAAGCTTGGAAGGCAGCAGCAGAGTTCATTGGTGCGATCGGTGACCTCATGTAACTTGTACAGTTAGCTCGCTTTGCTACTCCGATCTGAGCACAAAGCTAGTCAGAAGCTGATCACGTATTACCACGTAAAACAAACAAAAACCGATTTGTAGTTTTAGGAGATATATTTATATGCTACCGATTAGGCCACGCCCAAACAACACACCAGAATTACTGGTGTGACTGTCTCTGAGTCTCTCGAACCTTATGAAAATCTCCATTGGTTAAAATAATCTAAAGACGTTGTGGACACAAGCATGTGGATGGCTTCATAAAGCTGTCATGACAAAGCTGGTGTCTCTTCACTGCGTCTGACAAAACCCTGATCTCTCACCTGACTAAAACACACCCATTATTTCATTCTGTTTACTTTCCCACATGCTCACACGTTCTTCCGGGTTCCATTCGGAAAATGACGCCATGGTCCAGTGGCAGGACAGGAGAGACACGCTGAGTGGAGTGGTGTTGCCTGTTGTCATTGCTGTAACACCCCGAGGCATCGGGGCAGGAAAAGGTGCCGCTTTCCTCTCAGAGTGCCTCCCAGTCCCTGCGTCAGGGTTTTATCATCTCGATAAAGCCACGCTCTGGTGTTTATCCACCTGCGCTGACTCTGCATGACTGACTCGACACCACAGCAGCAGGTTTACTGCAGCCGCTCTGACCGATTTTTTTTAGCCCCAGCAGATGCTGATAATGTGAGAAGCGACGAGGTCGTGTGGGAATGCCCCGGAGTCGAGGCGAGGCGAGGCGAGGCAAGGCGGCTTCGTGTCGCACGATTCTAATTGTTTCCAGAGCTCGGTTACAAACAAGAGCCGCTTTCCAAACAAACAAACGTTTTGATATTTTTAGCTTTTAATAAGCAGCATGGGGGAATTAAAAGAGTGTCAAACAAACAAAACAAACAAAAATAATAATCTGCAGCGTCGTTCTGGTTCTCGTCCAGAAAAACCAGCTGAGTGACTGCAGGCGTGAAGTGGAATATGAAGACAAATTATTTCATCATGTTTTACAGAAATATGCAAATACACCAGGAACGGGAATCTTTTTTTTTTTGGTCTGTCAGAACTGGTTTCCTCAGCAGCACAACTTATAGCTCAAGACCATATTTCTATCAGATTTCTATACAAACTCCCAAAAGACATACTTTTTTTTAAATAAATTAAAAAATTAATTTGTTATTTAAATTTTATTAAAATAAAAAAAGATATATTTTATTTAAACCTTTTCCTGCATCGACTATCATAGAATCTACCTTATATTTTTAACAAATAAATAATTTAATCCAGTTGAATTTTAGTTTCAGGATTTTTCAATTTAACAATCTGACGTTTTTTTAAGAGCCTTTTTGTGTATAAATTCTGTAGAGAAATTCAATAAAAAACATGCTTTTTTTTTTTTCATACTGTCCACACCCTCACCTGTGGACCTGACACACATTTTATAAAACGTTCCTCTGTCGTCGTTACTGATGTCATGAGCTGCGTCTCGAATGAGCTGTGACTAGTGTAGAAACTTAAATAAGAGCCGGTCCTTTAAAAGTTTATAACAGTCCAGAATCATTCACAGTTTTTTTTCTGTTTACTTTAGTATTCAGACTCTGGATGGCAGCCATCTTGTATGTGTAGTTAAATAATCCAGGCTTTAAGCTACACAAACCTTTAATCACCCAGTCCTTTCACAGTTACAGTGGCTCTGACCCACTCCCTTTAGCGTCTGCGTGAGAACGCTGTAACACGAAACCAAAACCTCATTACGCTCTCAACCAAATAAAGCTGTGATACGGGGGGAAGGCAACATGATGAAGACAACAGTTATAAAAGTCCTGTCCCAAACAGAACACATGCTAACGTGAGGTGTTCATGAAGACGTCACCAAGGTCACCATGGAGGGATTTTCAGTCAGTTAGCATGATATCGCCATCGCCGTTACCATAGCAGAGATTTCTCGTGATCTTATTGGTGGGTTTACTGAGATTTTCTCACAGTGAAGGAGATCGTCAGCCATCTTACTTACACACTCTAACCACTGGGCTGGTTTTTGGTTGGAGAATTTAAAAGCTTTATAACTTTGTCTCTCTCCTACTCACAGATATACACAGAAATCTGTCTGGACTGCCTGGACTCCAGACGTGTTCAGCTGTTGGTGTGAGACTGATCCCCCGTCTACACAAGACATGTCTGTAAAGCTGAGGAGGTTGGTCCGGCCATCACGCTCAGCAAAGCTCAATCCTCCAGCATCATAAGTCACCCGAAGCAAAACATGTTCTGTGTAACGCGACGCTCTGTACGGAGTTTAGAGGCCCGAGACATGCGACAGCGCTGACCTTTCAGACGCTGCTGAAGATTTATCCCCGGCCCCGCGGTGCCATTTTCAACATCACTCCGGATTGTAATTATGACAAGTGGCCTGCTGGTAACGTCCCAGAAATGTAGATATCAATTACATAAAGCGTGTGAAATTACAGCAACACACGGTCCTTGAGGGAAAAGAAAAAAAGAGCATCTCGGGGTCGTGTCCGGCGTGGATGAATGATGTGTGTGTTTGTTGTGATCTATGGCCACGCTGAGCAACTGAGAATTTAAAGCAGCGTATAGGATTCCTCTGGCAGCGGCGCACATCAATCCCGGAGTACGGCCTGCCACGCGCCGCTCCGATCCGCCTCGCCTTTCCACGCTCCGTCTTTCTACAGATCGAGTGGCCCGGGAATGCGTGACACTGTTTGTAGAGCCGTTCCTCTGATTTTCTTTCCTCCAAACTACAAGAAACCATTAGCCAGCAGGATCTCTGGGAGCCGCACTGGCATTAGCCGAAGACAGCGGCGAGGAAGACGAGCAGGTGGTGCCTTCTGACCCGCGCAATAAAATTAACGAGAGGGACTTAACGAGATTAACCGGCTCCAATTAAGGCGGAGTGTGACAAAGCAAAGATCACGCCTGACAGGCAGAAGACGACAAGCAAACAAACAAAACAGACACGCAGCCTAGCGGTGAGGAGATTTAGCAGGCTTTATATTCAATGCTGAGGAGGGCTAGTTTTAGCTAATTCATAATTTAGCTAATAGTTTTAGCTAAACCTTCCATTCTGATTCTCTTCATGTTAGTTTAAAATTCTTAACGGTGTCTAGCAAAAAAATAGACTCAGACAAAATGGCGGTGTTTAAAGGAAGTCACTTTAAGAGCGATGTGAAGAGACAACAGCGCGATTAAGATCCTGTCTCTAGCTAGCTATTAACAATCTCTGTTACTTTACGTTCTCTTTAGCTTCCACTGTACCGCTTGGTGTTTCGGGATTAAAACACTGGAGATTTAGCGAGCCCTCTGGGTTAGCGGATGACTTTACGCTATGTCCGATTCGTATCCGATTTCTCCGTGATTGTTACACCTGAAACACGCAGGATTTCCAGGAAAGGAGACTGCGAGACGTCGACACTTTGCCAGCACAGTAGCTTGATTTCTGCGTTATTCCTCCTTCTTCCTGACTCGCTCTTTAAATGTCACACAGGAAAGAAAGAAGGAACTCTGTTTCTATAGCTGACGGACTTCAGCGCGTCCAATCTCCATTACTGCTCATTGTATAAAGACGCTCAGGAGATCGTTTGTGACAGCGGCTTTTATTTGCACCTCTTTGATGAAGCAGTGGGAGCGGAGATATTTATAGATTTACAGATTTATATACACACTTCGTCCCAGAACGCTGTAGTGGATGACAAGATGACAGCGTTTCACTGCAGACAGGAAAAAAACGTGAATAACAGAATCCTAATGAAGTAATTAGCACAAAGCTGCAGGCGCTCAGTCGCACGGTAAACACCTCGCTACCTTCGTCTTCATCTTACAGTCACGTGACGTTGATTTTAAGACACAAACACACTCGCTCTAATACACCATGGTTTCTATAGCAACAGTAAAAGCTTTCTGTGAGGAGATTTTTTTTTTTATCCCTATCTCCTATGGAAGGAGTCTCCAGTGTCGGGGCTTGGAGATTGCAGTGATGTTAGCGGTTCCTCTGGAACACGACTAGCTGCAGGGTTTTTTTTTTTTGTTTTTTTTTTTACATGAACTTAAAGAAAGAGAATTTAATAAAAGTGACACATACTCCAAGGA
>JAUCMX010000003.1:32862864-32887864 GCA_033459395.1 Hemibagrus guttatus
TGTGGGGGGTGAGGGGGGGTGGGGAGTGAGTGTGGGGGTGAGTGTGGAGTGAGTGTGGGGGGAGGGGGGAGTGGGGTGGGGGGTGAGTGTGGGGGGAGGGGAGTGGGGTGGGGGGTGAGTGTGTGTAGGGGGGAGTGGGGGGGAGTGAGTGTGTAGTGAGTGTGGGGGGAGGGGGTGGTGTGGAGTGAGTGTGGAGTGAGGGGTGGGGTGAGTGGGGTGGGGGGTGGTGGGGGAGGGGGAGTGGGGTGGGGGGTGAGGGGTGGAGGGGAGTGTGGAGTGAGTGTGGGGGGTGAGTGTGTGGAGTGAGGGGGTGAATGGGGAGTGAGTGTGGAGTGGGGGAGTGAGTGTGGGGAGGGGGGGAGTGGGGTGGGGGGTGAGTGTGGGGGGGGAGTGTGGGGGGGAGTGTGGAGTGGTGTGGGGGGTTAGTGTGGGGGGTGAGTGTGTAGTGAGTGTGGGGGGAGGGGGGAGTGGGGGAGTGAGTGTGGGGGGGAGTTTAGTGTGGGGGGTGAGTGTGGGGAGGGGGGAGGGGTGGAGGGGAGTGGGGGGGAGTGAGTGTGGGGGGTGTGGGGGGGTGTGTGGGGAGTGAGGTGGGGGGTGAGTGTGTAGTGAGTGTGGGGGGGTGAGTGTGTAGTGAGTGTGGGGAGTGAGTGTGGGGGTGGAGTGGTGGTGGGGGGAGTGTGGGAGTGAGTGTGGAGTGAGTGTGGGGGGTGAGTGTGTGGAGGGGGTGAGGGTGTAGTGAGTGTGGGGGTGAGTGTGTGGAGTGGGGGTGGGGTGGGGGGTGGGGGTGGGGGGTAGTGAGTGTGGGGAGTGAGTGTGTAGTGAGTGTGGGGGGTGGTGTAGTGAGTGTGGGGAGTGAGTGTGGGGAGTGAGTGTGTGTGAGTGTGGGGGGATGTGGGGGTGGGGGTGTGATGTGAGGGGTGGGTGAGTGAGTGTGGGGAAGGGGAGTGGGGGAGGGGGAGTTTTGGGGGAGTGGGGGTGGTGGGGGTGAGTGTGGGGGGGGGTGGTGTGAGGGGAGTGGGGGGGGAGTGGGTGTGGGGGGGGAGTGGTGTGGGGGGTGGTGTGGGGGGGGTGGGGGGGGGTGGGGGTGAGTGTGGGGGGGTGTGTGGGGAGTGAGTGTGGGGGGAGGGGAGTGGTGTAGTGAGTGTGGGGGGAGGGGGGTGAGGGGTGGGAGTGAGGGGTGGAGGGGGAAATGGGGGGAGTGAGGGGGGGTAGGGGAGTGGGGAGTGAGTGTGTAGTGAGTGTGTAGTGAGTGGGGGGTGAGTGGGGAGTGTTCACAGGTTGTGAGCTGAGTGTATAGTACACTCCCTGCTTTGCTCCTCAGGTGAAGGTCAGCTCTCTGTCAGACTCAGCTACAAAGGCACTGTCCTGACCCCTTTAACCCACAGGTACAACCCCAGCTGTCCATCTTCACTCTGCAGGACAATGACACAGGCGCTGTGGAAAAATAGCAATACAAGCACTCGGGGTGTGAATATGAAAATACCTGGGGCAGGTGGGCAAATTCACCTGAGGGAGGAGCTGCTTTAGATCAGTCAACAGTCCGTAAAACACACACACACCACACCACACACACAAAACCATGGAATAAAGGCCATGTGTTAAGGGGGTTGAGGAGAACTCTGTCCAACAAAAACACATTTGTGCTCCCGGGGTTTGCAAGGTCCCTGAGCAATAGCACTGCCCTCTCTCTCTCTCTCTTCCCCCTTCCCTCTCTCTCTTCCCCCTCTCTCTTCCCTCTCTCTCTCTTCCCCCTCTCTCTTCCCTCTCTCTCTATCCCTCTCTCTCTCTCTCTCTTTTATCCCCTCTCCCCTCTAACAGGGCCCTTTGGGACTGGCTAGGACGAGTGCAGCGGAGCTCATAACAAAAAAAAAACCCCGACAAGTATCCAAGACGGTCAAGGTTCTCCTAAAGGTCTTGGCCCAGATTTTAGGCCCCGTGCACTCAGGCAGCTCTTGAATTCCTGACCCGAGACGTTCAGGAGGAGAACCAGTGGAGGAAGCGGTCAGGGCCACAAGGTTATGTAAGGAGCTGTTACCTCACCTGACTGACCAACTGGAGGCAGGAGGGCAGGAATGAGAGAGAGGGGATTGTACAGATTCCTGGCAGCAGCTCCAGTGCAGGATGAGGAGCGAGACTCCGGGGGCCAGGGATCCACGGAACAGTGCAGTGTGTGTGTGTGTGTGTGAGAGACTGAGACGGAGCTCAGTGTGTACACAGGTCACACAGCAACCAGCACAACACTCTCTTACTGTGCTAACACACACACACACACACACACACACAACCTCACACACTCCTCTCACAGACACAACCTCAAACACACAACCTCTTTCCCTCTCTGCCTCTTACCCTCTCTCTCTCTCTCCTTCCCACTCTGTCTCTCTCCATCTCTTTCCCTCTCTCTCTCTCTCCTTCCCACTCTGTCTCTCTCCATCTCTTTCCCACTCTCTCTCTCCATCTCTTTCCCTCTCTCTCCCTCTCTCCCCCTCTCCCCGTCTCTTTCCCTCTCTCTCTCCTTCCCACTCTCTCTCTCTCCCTCTCTGTCTCTCTCTCTCTCTCTGTCCCTCTCTCTCTCTCTTTCCCCTCTCTCTCCTTCCCACTCTCTCTCTCTCCATCTCTTTCCCTCTCTCTCTCTTTCCCTCCCTCCCTCTCTCTGTCTCTTTCCCTCTCTCTCTCTCTCTCTCCTTCCCACTCTCTCTTTCCCTCTCTCTTTCTCTCTTTCCCTCTCTCTCGGTCTCTTACTCTCCCTCTCTCTTGGTCTCTCTCCCTCTCTCTTTCCCTATCTCTTGCTCTCCCTGTCTCTCTTTCCCTCTCTCTCAGCCTCCTACTCTCCCTCTCTCTCTGTCTCTCTCTGCCCCCCCTCTCTTTCTCTCCCTCTCTCTCTCTGTCTCTTTCCCTCTCTCTCCCTCTCTCTTTCTCTCCCTCTCGGTCTCTCTCTGCCCTCCCTCTCCCTCTCTCCCTCTGTCTGTAATCTTCTTAATCCTGACCTCAAGCTAACGGGGGAAATTGGAGTCAGGAGAGAAAAAGGCCATCGATTGGGAAAATATTTGTTCAGGGATTTGGTGGACACTCGCACCGGCTCTCGCACAGAGATGCTCAGACACTCGCGCTCTGTAATTAAGCGAAAGGGAAAAGGGAAGGACGAGCAGCGGCCGCGGAGGTGATTAAAATGCTCGGTCATTTGCGGTCAGAAACAAGGCTCGGCTGTTGCAGATATACACTCTACCTGATCATTACAGGCTAAAGGAATGTGCAGTACTTCATAGGGTTAAAAAAATGGAACACAACGAGTCACTGACGAACAAACAAACAAGTAAACAAACAGAATTATATTATAGCTTAAATGTCTTACATTTGTGTGTGTGTGTGTGTGTGTGTGTGTGTGTGTGTAAAAGAAAAATGATTCATGGTCACTACTCTGATCATGAAAGTTTTTGATTCCTCTGAAGATTGCGACTCGCTATTATTACAGATATCACACACACACACACACACACACACAGACTCCAGTGGTGGCATCTGATTAGACACCATGAAGTTTGATTGGACGCAATAAACGTAACGACTCGGTCTGACTGGACACTATGACTCTCTTATTTTGACTGGGAGCCACGAGAGTCATAACTTAATCTGATTGGCTGCAGTGACACACTTGGTCATGATTCACTGTGGTTGGACACCTTGAGTGGAATGACTCGTCGTGATTGGACACCATGAGTGGAATGACTCGTCGTGATTGGACACCATGAGTGGAATGACTCGTCGTGATTGGACACCATGAGTGGAATAACTCGTCGTGATTGGACACCTTGAGTGGTTTGCACATGACCGGTTATGATTGGATGTCACCAGCACAATGACTCCATGTAACTGGCCACTATGAGATTGGATCTCATAGAAATCACTGGATTTGATGAACGTCAGTTTGGACGACAAGTTTGATTGGACATCATAAATTTCATGGTCTGATTTCTGGTTTGAGATACACCTGCTGCATGCTTACATACTAGCAACTAGGAAGGAGTGAGACAGACAGAGGGAGTGAGACAGAGATGTGACGGAGAGAGAGAGAGAGAGAGAGAGAGAGAGAGAGAGAGAGAGAGAGAGAGAAGAGACAGAGAGTGAGACAGATGTGACAGAGAGAGAGTGAGACAGAAAAGAGACAGAGAGAGTGAGACATGTGACAGAGATAGAGATTGAGACAGATGTGACAGAGAGAGAGAGAGACAGAATCCATGCCAATGAAGGAAATGTAAACACAAGCACGTGTCCTTTACAGAACAAGACAGAAACACTACACAAACACGAAAGCACTGATTTCCACATTTTTCACCAAACACGCTAGCAGAAAAAGAAGACAATCACACACACACACACACACACACACACACACACACACACACACACACACACCCCTAAAGGCTACACACACTTTCTGCTATAAAACCTCCAGTTTTATAGAAAGAAAGAGATAGAGAAAGACAGAAAGAAAGAGATAGAGAGTGAGACAAATAGAGAGAGTGAGACAGGCAGAAGGTGAGCTAGACAGACAGAAAGAAAGAGAGAGACGGACAGAAGGTGAGAGAGACAGACAGAAAGAAAGAGAGATATAGAGTGAGACAGATAGAGAGAAAGAGAAATAGAGAGACAGAGAAGGTGAGATGGAGAGACAGACAGAAAGAAAGAGCGATAGAGAGAGTGAGACAAAGAGAGAGTGAGACAGGCAGAAGGTGAGATAGAGACAAACAGAAAGAAAGAGAGAGAGAGTGAGACAGATAGAGAGAAAGAGAGAGATAGAGAGAGTGAGACAGAGAGAGAGACAGGCAGAAGGTGAGAGAGATAGAGAGAGTGAGACAGATAGAGAGAGAGACAGAGAAGGTGAGATAGAGAGACAAACAGAAAGAAAGAGAGATAGAGAGAGTGAGACAGGCAGAAGGTGAGAGACAGACAGAAAGAAAGAGAGATAGAGAGAGTGAGACAGATAGAGAGATAGCGAGTGTGAGACAGACAGAAGGTGAGATAGAGAGACAGACAGAAAGAAAGAGAGATAGAGAGAGTGAGACAGACTGGTACATAACTCCACGCTAGCCCAGCGTCACGCACCTGTCCTTCAGGAAGTCTACGACGTGTGTGAAGTCGTCACAGCAGTACTCTCTCTTCATGTCCATCAACACACTGTCCGACGCTGACTGGACAGGGACATGAAGGAAAGCGTACACTCTCGGGTGACTCAGGATCTTCGCCATTTCCTGTCAGGAGAGAGAGAGAGAGAGAGAGAGAGAGAGAGAGAGAGAGAGAGAGAGAGAGTCTTTAGACAGGGTTAACTGTAGAGCACTTAATAAATGGACGTAAACACCGATTAACAAACCAGTAACGTGCTATAAACCTCATTCAGAAAACTGACCAATCAGATCGCAGGGTTTACTGAGTCACCCACTGACACTTTATGTACACACTTCAGATCACACACACACACACACACACATACATGACAAGACAAGACAAGACAAGACAAGACAGATGTTTTAGAGCACACAGCTGTCTGAGTTAGACAGAGAGACTGACAGAGAGTGATAGACAGAGACGAAACAGACAGAGACAGAAAGACAGACATACAGAAAGACAGACAGAGACACAAATAGAGACAGACATACAGAGAGACAGACAGAGACACAGACAGAGACACAAACAGAGAGACAGACAGACAGACAGAGATAAACAGACAGATTCTCTCTCTCTGTCTCTCTCTTGGGCCCCTAATCACACGGCCCCTTGCTCCTCCTCTCAGTGAGAAGATGACAGAAGGCCTTTTTTCCCCGTCTCCTCCATCATGGCTCATCGTGACGCTCTCGGCCCGGCCGCCACAGGACTCCGAAAATTAAAGGGATTAATTAGCGTGAAGAATGGTGTCTGATTAGCGGCACAGACAAATCAGACCGGTGCGGAGGAGCGGAGGGGGCACACAGCAGAGGATTCTGGGAGATGATGGCTCACACTGCATGGTAATAGAGTGAGGTGAGAGACGGAGAGATGGAGGGGCCTCGACTGAAACACTTCCTGACGGATTAAACCACCCCGGGGGGTATCACAGAGAGAGAGAGAGAGAGAGAGAGAGAGAGAGAGAGAGAGAAAGAAAGAAAGCTGGAAGATGTTTATCTTTTGGAAGGAGTCTCCAGTGTCAATGCTGTAGATCATCAATAAACACTGTTCTGGTAGATTAGCGTAAAACACTCTAGCGCTGCGTGTACCTCAATCATCTCACATGTTCTTCAGAGAACACTCGTGTCTCACTACAACAGCTCGTTATCTCTAAACACGAGCCGGAGTTTCATTTCCCATCCTTAATCACTTCAGAACATCTGATCTGATGGTTGTGTAATGAGGGGCAACAACACTGATGTCTACATTGAACAAAAAACGGCTTAATTACTCATCTTTTATCTCATCTCCATCTCCTCCTGTCTCCTGATACGCTTCTCATTTACTCAGGCCTCAAGCTCATTTCCAGAACTGACTCTAAACCAGGAAGCAACAAAACATTTAGGTGAACAACATAACAGCTGCCAGAGGTGGAGAGCTTTCAGGTTCAGATTGAGATTCAGGTTCAGATTCAGATTCAGATTCAGGTTCAGGTTCTGGTCCAGGTTCAGATTCAGTTTCAGGTTCAGGTTCAGGTCCAGGTTCAGGTTCAGGTTCAGGTTCAGGTCCAGGTTCAGATTCAGTTTCAGTTTCAGGTTCAGGTTCAGGTCCAGGTTCAGGTCCAGGTTCAGGTTCAGGTCCAGGTTCAGGTTCAGGTCCAGGTTCAGGTTCTGGTCCAGGTTCAGATTCAGATTCAGATTCAGGTTCAGGTTCAGGTCCAGGTTCAGGTTCAGTTTCAGGTTCAGGTTCAGGTTCAGGTTCAGGTCCAGATTCAGTTTCAGTTTCAGTTTCAGTTTCAGGTTCAGGTCCAGGTTCAGGTTCAGGTCCAGGTTCAGGTTCAGATTCAGATTCAGATTCAGTTTCAGGTTCAGGTTCTGGTCCAGGTTCAGGTTCTGGTCCAGGTTCAGATTCAGTTTCAGCACTTCCACTTACAGTACTCCGCTCCATTACCTGTGATGTCACCTGACACTCGGCATGTCCTCACCTTGTCAGGTAGGGTGTGATGCAGCGATGAAGTGAGTGAGGGAAGTGCAGAGAGTCACACCTATCAGGACATAAACCACTTAATCATGTGATCAGTCTCAAGAGGAAGCAGAGAGAGAGAGATGAAGAGGAGGAGCTGTGACAGGTGTGGACTGATAATAGAACCCAATTACAACACACACACACACACACACACACAGGTTACGGTTTGAGTTCCTGTGAAATTAAATCTCAGGGTTTTATTTAAAGCTTTCAGTGAAGCTGAATTTAAGAAATGCAGAAACAAAATCAAAACATAACGAAAAATAAACTTAAAAAATAATATGACAAAAATATAAACAAATAAATAAATACAAAAAAACAAAAGAAAAACAAATACAAGGTAAAGAAAGCTAGCAGTTACACGCTCCTATTTCATTAAAATTAAAGAGGAAACAAATAAATACATCAATAAATAGAAAGAACACAAGAGAAATATAAATAAATTAATTAATAACATTCATAAAAATGCAAAAGTTAAAGAAATTATTGTTAAAATATTTTAATTAATTACTTTGAACTACAAATCTATATTTTGAAATAAATGTTCATAGAAAATAAACCCCTCCCCCCGTCTCTCTCACTCCCTCTCCATCTCTCACTCTCTCCCTCCCCCTCTCACTCCCTCTCTCTCACTCTCCATCTCTCTCTCTCACTCCCTCCCTCTCTCTCCCCCTCTCTCACTCCCTCCCTCTCTCTCCCCCTCTATCACTCCCTCCCTCCGTCTATCACTCCCTCCCCCCCCTCTCACTCCCTCTCTCTCTCACTCCCTCTCTCTCACTCTCTGAACAGATGTAATTCAGAAGTGGATCAGACTTCTACACAGCAGACGCCGAGTCCGTGGAGATCTGTTAAAATGGAAATGGCCCGAGTTCGGGATGAAATCCAAATTGCGTGGTGTGTGTCAGCGTCCCCGGGGCTAACACCGCTAATCGACTGAACTGTGAAGAGTCTCAGAAAGCGTCGGTGGACAAGAGACAGCGAATCAGATGGTCAGAAACTAATTAGGACAAATAAAACTGGCTATAACTTATAACTTGACTCATAAATTGACTCTGCCTTTAATACATGACTTAACTTGACTCTGACTAACATGTGACTCATCACTTGACTCTGCCTTTCATATATGACTCACCACTTGACTCTGCCTTTAATACATGACTTACCACTTGACTCTGCCTTTAATGTGACTCATCACTTGACTCTGCCTTTCATATATGACTCACCACTTGACTCTGCCTTTAATACATAACTTGACTCTGCCTTTAATACATGACTTAACTTGACTGACTAACATGTGACTCACCACTTGACTCTGCCTTTAATACATGACTTACCACTTGACTCTGCCTTTAATGTGACTCATCACTTGACTCTGCCTTTCATATATGACTCACCACTTCACTCTGCCTTTAATATATGACTCATAATTTGACTCTGCCTTTAATATACAACTCACCACTTGACTCTGCTGTTAATAAATGATTCATAACTTGACTCTGCCTTTCATATATGACTCACCACTTGACTCTGCCTTTAATATACAACTCACCAATTGACTCTGCCTTTAATATTCGAATCACCACTTGACTCTGTCGTTAATAAATGATTCATAACTTAACTCTGCTTTTAATATATGACTCATCACTTGACTCTGCCTTCAACAATTTACTGTAATTTACGAGTTTATGACTCGCACCGTGACACTTTAATATCAGACTCAAGACTTGACTCAGACTTCAAATTTTATGACTCGCACCTGTATACTGACACTTCAGTATTTGTTTCACAACTTGAATGTGACTCAGATTTCAAACTCTGACTCATATTAACCTTAAAGTTTAAAAATCCACGCCTCACGTCTCCTTAAGACTTCAAAATGTTTGACTGCTATCTGAGTCTAAAATTTGAGCTGCGTCTCGATTCTGACTTTCTTCTCATTTGCCTCCATTTATTCTAATTTAATTTGAATTAAATTATTTAATGGAGCATGTGGTGCATCCTTATATAACAGACCAAGCTGAAGGTTAATGTTCTCGCTCTAGAGCCCACCTGTGGCTCACTGACTGCAGTGGGATTTAAACTCACACTCTCACGGTGACTGGAGCAGAACCCTCACCTCTGATCTAGAGCTATTAAAGCGTGTCTCGTGAATAAAATCAGGTCAGTCGGAGAGAAAAAGGGGCAAGGAAGCAGAAGACGAGGTCACGAGGTCTCGGTTCTTCGCCGAGCCTTGGCTTTTCTCACCGCATCATCGAGCCTCTTCAGAGAACGTGACGAGAGTGGTATATGAGCTGTCAGTAATCACCCAGTGGAACGTTTCATTAGTGCTGACCTGCGGTTCCGTCCCAATCAGCCTGGCTGTGACTTCACTGGAGCACCCTTCACCGAAATAGGGTACTAGAGTCAGGAGTGGACGAGTGCGGTGCTCTTGAGACACCTGCTGTACAGTAATGAGCACCAGAGCGCTGCAGGAATGAGTGTCAGAGCAGAAAACAAACAGGTTCTACGCAGAACCCACAACTGAAGGCTCTCTTAACAGACAAGGTTCTGAAAGATTGAACCATTAATCAATTGAGGAACCCTTTTCAGTTACAAGGCACTTCAAAATTACAGGAGAGGAGGTAACCGTGGGCACCAAGGAACATCAGTAGGTTCCAGCAAGAAGACCCCGGAAAATCTTTTAAAGAGTAAAGAACTCTTGTTAAAAGGTACTAGCACATCGATGGAACACACTGGATGAGAAATATCTCACGGGTTCTGTTCAATCTACCATCACAGGCTACAAACATCTTCATAATATTGAATTTAAATGTTCTAAGCCTTTATTGCTCTGTGTAAGGTAGAAAATTTAGAACCCTTAATAATTCACCTGCTCTCCATCTGAGGGTTCCATCTAGAACCCTGCAACACAGAAGCCTACAGTGACCTCAACTCATCCCTTGAGAGGGAAACTTTAAATTAATGAAAGAACTCCCTTTCAGGGAGGGTTCCACATAAAGAATTTTGAAGTAAGGAACCTTTTTTTTTTATGTGGTTCCTCATCAATGATGAGTTCCCTGGCTATCTGTTTGGGGGAACCATTTCTGTTTAGAACCTGAAAAGCATTCTCTGTATCAGAATGGGTGAAAAAAAAAGTCAAAATGACTTTTTGAAAGCTAAAACTAAAGGTGCACCATAGAACCTTCGTTGTTAAACACATACACACACAGTTGGGAGAAAAAAAAGAATTCTTTACAAAGGAATTTGACTTGGAACCATTTCTGAACCGGAACCAATTTGCTGAAGAACATTTAAAGGTTCTCCACAGGGAATATCGCTGGCCCTGAGAAGGCCAAGAATGTCAGGAGCTTGATTTTGTTTTTCTTCTCACGTCCCAGATGTTTTCTGCGTCACGTATCAACGTTTCCCGCTGCAGTCTCCCACTCGGCTGATGATTAATGTATAGAACCAGCAGCAGAACGCTTGTAAGCATTAATAAAGTAGAAAAGCATTCAAGCGGAACTGCTGAGCGCGTCAAAACAGCAAACACGGGCGGAACGTTAAATTAGCGCCAACACGCCAACACACCGGTTCTAATTAGCATTTAATTGTTGATTCTCATCATTTACAAAATCAGAGAAGAAACACTTTCATGGGTTTTTTAATTCCGACGCGTAACCGAGCAGAAACAGAACCTACACACATGGGGTCTAAATTATAACCTCAATTAACCTTCTGCAAGTGACACGCCTTTCTGCTGGAGCTTCTCACTGGAGAACAGACGCCCCCGGAGATGCTTCAGCACGAGGAACCCGATTGGTTTAGACTCCAAGATCACCACCGAGTCTGCTGATATTACACTCAGGTTCCATCACAACAAGAACCTTAAATCACAAAGGACAAATACTTCAAAATATTTGATTCTGACACTCTGAGTGTACTAGATGGAACCTGCCTGATGAGAAACATTCCCTGCTAGGTTCCTTTTCAACCTTTTATAAAAGACTACAAATATTTTCATATTTATTGAAAAGTTCTCTCGGTATATGGTTCTCTTTCAGAGAAGGTTCCAAGCTGAACAACTTCACGAATATTTAAAGTATTCTTGAGGAACTGGTTTTGTCCTACATGTTCCGTGTACCTTGAAATTACGTAAGCTTAGGAGAACATAGTAGAACCTTCAAGAGTCCTTAGGTTGTATCTGTGCTTTTCTGTAGAACCCTAAAGTTCTCCTTTCAGAAAAGATAAGTGAAAACCCTTTAGAAAGACAGAACCATCAAGGAACCGCAGGTATCACAGGGAACATCAAAAGGAACGAGCATGTGGAAAAGAAATCATGCTAGGTTCACGGCTAATTGGTGCTCGCTGCCCAACAGTAATGCGCTATTAGAGACGAGAAGGTTCTAGACTCACCTCCAGGTGCTCGAGGATGTAGGGTGGGTTGGTCATGCCCAGGCGGAGCATGCAGCCCTCAGGGATCTCCTTCACCAGCTCCCACAGCAGCGTGGGCAGATCCGTGCCGATGTCCCTCCCGTAAGCTCCAGTGTCCTCACTCGTCAGCCAGATCTCACACACTCCCTCTGGAACCCACACACACAGACACAAACTAAATAAATTCCATGGGTTCCATTCAAAATGAATTCTTCAATTCCCGACTCAGCTCTACTTCTCTACTCTTCAATATAGAACCCATAAAACTGCACTCCCCCTCCACTTCTCCTCCCCTGACCCCTCCTCCTATAGGGACAAGTCAAAGCTTCCTTTAAGGTTCTAGATTGACCCTGGGACAGGCAGCGGTACCTGCTCCTGGGGACTGAAAGAACATGAGGAACATGAAATCTAGAACCCTTAAGAGTTCTTCAATTGTAATTTTAAAGGTTCGATATAAAACATCACCACAAAGCGATCATCTTTATGAATCCTCAAAGAACCCTTTTTTCGAAGAAAGTACAGTTCAAAAACGCTTACATGATCTTCAGTCGATTCTCTAAGAGAACCCTTCAAGGTTCTGTGTAGAACACTACAACATAGCATTTACATATCCTAGGTGGAACCTGCTGTAAATCCTTTAAGGTGTACGTGTAATCAGCCATCGCAATAGAACCTTACACAAGTCCAGTCTTTATCCGTCCAGCGTAACCAAAGTATCACAGAACACTATGTGCCTTCATTAAGAGCCCCGTGAGAACCGAGCGGCTCTGATTAGAACATTAGTGACTCCGTGAAAGATGAATGGTCCACGCTTTTCTAAACCGGAGCTAGAACTCCATAATGACGGAAACTCGGATCGGACATTAGCATTCACCCGGAGAGCGGTCACGTCATTTTCCAGCAGGGTTAATGGACAGAGGATCATTAGACACACACATGAGTGTGTGTGTGTGTGTGTGTGTGTGTGTGTGTGTGTGTGAGATACTGGCGAGAATCGAGTTCTGCTCAGATTGGGTCCATTAGCGTTAAGGCTAATTCATTGTGTTTGCATTATTAATGTACAGCGCCGGTATGGAGCGAGGCTGTGACTCATCACATGCTGCACAGATTCATCTCCTCACTTAGAACCCGGGAGTCTGAGACAACACATGCAGCACACCGGGTTCTCCACATCCTGACTCAGTTCTAGAGCAACGTTCCAGAGCAGGTCCTGAATGTAGAGCAGGGTTCTGTTTGTTTCGCTGCTCTGAGGTTCTTAACTCTCAACACATCCCAGGCAGTAAACCTGATCTACAGCGGGTTCTGCTGGAGAACCCTAACAAAACTGGGCTCTAGGGAGAACTCTGTATTGCTTCATGCCAATGAAAGGTGAATACATGTTTAAAAAAAAGAATCAAATATGATTTACAATTTATTCTACTGATAGAACACACACGCACACACACGCACACACACACACACACACACACACACACACTACACATTGTGTAAAACAAGCACTCACACACTGTGTCTGTTTCCATTAAAGGTGACATGATCAGTGTTATTCTAGCTTAATAACACACACACACGTGTGGGTGGATGTTCATTTTTCCACATAGAGAAAAGTGGGAAGGGGGATTGTGTGGAAACTGTGTGTGTGTGTGTGTGTGTGTGTGTGTGTGTGTGTAGGAAACAGCTGCTTCTGCTTAAGCCTCCCTTTCCTGGAGAAAATAATACAAAATACACACACACTCTTACAGGTACAACACTCTGAGGGTCAGAGGCAAAGTGATTAACTTGTGTGCGTTAAACGTACATGTGTACACACACACACACACACACACACACACACACACACACGGTCATCAATGCAATAACGGTTCATACACCACAGCTTCCTGTTCAGACAGAAACAGGGTGAGGGGTGGGTGTGTGGGGTGTGTGTGTGTGTGTGTGTGTATTTATACTTGGTGGTCTTTCATGTCACAATCACAGAAGACGCGCACGCACACACACACACACACACACACACACACACACACACACAGTAATCCAGTGTAAAAATCCTGTGTGTGTGTGAGAGCGCTCAGTAAGCGATCTCTCCTTCATGTGGATATTTACTGTGATAATGAAAAGGCAGAATGTTTTATCTTCTTACAGATTAGTGCTGCTCAACGTCACACACACACACACACACACACACACACACACACGTGCCCAAATAATAAATCAGATCTGAGTACAGATCTGAGCTACGTGTGTGTGTGTGTGTGTACATTTTATATCCAGTGATATTTAAAACTTTCTAAATTTCTTGCTTTTATTTAGAAATATTTCTATTTCTTATTATATTATATTTCTCATTTTAAATGTGTAAATCATTGAGGTTTTTTTTTCGTTATTACGGGGTCAAGCACAGAACTCTCCGGCTGCCCGGAGAACCATCCGGTGAAAAGGTGTGAAATGTGGAGCACTGGTTCTGGAGGTTCCGAGGAACATTCTGACTAAGCTCTGGGCCAGGTTCTGCCTCCGCTCTAGTGCCACGATCAGGTCAAATCTTTTGAGTCGTGTGTCCAGAGTTTAAAATCCAGACCTCGCTGGAGTCGAGACCAGTTTCACGAGATCAGCGTTTATTTCCATCTCCATTGAGATTTTTCACCATCGTGTATTTCACCAGAAAGCCCAGGAACTTTTGACAAGCATGTGGTTTTAGTAAAGAGCGAGAAAAGGAATACGATGGAATTAGCTTGAAAAGATAAATAAATAAAAATATTTCTCGAATAAAATAAAAACAAATCAGCTTAAACAATTAAATAAACAAACAAACCAAAAGATTCCTGAGAGAACCGTGTAGATATCCGACAGGTGACGGTGCAGGTAGACGACTGGGATAGTGTGTGGTAGTGTGTGTAAATCCCAGCACTCCCAGTTTGTCTGACTGGATTAATGTGTGTGATGTAACGACGTGACACTCAGGTGATGCTACAGCGCTACAGCTCAGATCCTCGCGGCTGACTTCTGACTGCGGCGATGCTAGTCGCAGCATTTCAGATGGGACGCGGATCTTTCCGGTTCCATCTCGGAGATCGGTCAGATAAGCGAGATAACGTCCTGTAATCCTCTCTCTCTCTCTCTCTCTCGCTGTCTCGACCGGTGTGAAGTCTGCTCTGTAGATAAAAAGATGCCACGCTGCTTGTTGACGTGTTCAGCTTCTTTCCCGAGGTGTGTTTACGGTGAGATCCAGACAGACAGAGCGACGTCACGTGACGTGTCTCTGGCTCTCGCCACGAGCTTCCTACACGGTATCATCATCATCATCATCATCATCATCATCATCGCCCAGTACTGTCCCATAAACTGTCCCTTTGTCTGGACAGCCAATACTCTGATCTGACCTCACAGTCAGACGCTTCTGTAAGCTCTCGTTGTAGTAAAACACCAGAACATGAACATGAACACCAGAACTCCGAACCTGAGTGTTTCAAGGAAATCACAGGCAAGTCCAGGGGTGGAATTCAGATCATTAAAACTGATCACACCTCAAACTCAGGATTAAAGAAACAAAACGTTTAGTCTGAGACATGAAGACGTCCTCTTCGACCAATCAGGAAACTTTTCACTTCTTCACAATAAATTAAGCCAAGAAGAAACGGTGCAGAGGTCCACACCACGTCAGGGGCGGAGACGAGGGCGAGAAGAACACGGAGAGACGGAAAACTGACAACGGTCACTGATTCCGGATTCACGCGCGGAGAAAACCATGCTGACATCATTCTGAGTGACGCGGAATGTGTGTGAGATGCATAAAGGTTGCCAGATCTGCTAATATAATGTATTGCAATACAAAGGGAGTAAAGTTCACTGGATGTCATGTAGAGATAATATGTACACACACACACACACACACACACACACACACACACACACACACACAGTCGTCTGTGTCTGAAGCTCCAGCTTCTCCTCCACCTGTCGCTATCAGATATAGATAACTGATATTAGACGTCAGATCCAGGATGAGGAGATTCCCGGTCAGATGCTCCACTCTTTCATCTCCTCCGTATTCTTTCATTCTCCTGTCCGTGGAGAACGAGAGAGAATAGCAGACCTTTGTGGAACCTCTGTCCAGTCCAGTGTCTCCTTCGCTCGTCCAATCAGCGGAGGAGAGAAGTGAAAGGCCTAATGGGATTCCGCGTCCTCTTTTCAGCACCACACAGAGGAACATAATGAAAAGTCTTGTCTGCAGTCTGAATCTCCTGAAGCCCTGGTTAACTCGGAAACTACTTACTTTATTTATCTTTTTAAATGTGAAATTAGCCGCAGCGCTCTCTATTCAGTACTCGTGCTTTCTCAGAGACGTGCAGCAAAAAGCAGGAAGCAGCAGCTGCCGAGAACGAGGCCGGACAATAGAGTCTATTAGCCGTGTTTACTGGAGATCCCTTCACCCCCTCCACGGAGGACAGGAGCACAAAGAACGACAGGGAAAGATGAGGTATAGAGGAATAGATCAGGTCCTGGACACTGAAAGCAGATTTAAAGTGAAGAGGTTCACAAAACTGCTAGAAAGATCCAGATTTCATGAAATAAAGTGAGGAAGCGTGAGGAACCCGGCTAGCATAACAAGCTAAACATAACCAGTGAGCTTCACGTCCCAGGGTTAGTCTACTTGGTGCAGCAGATGCCAATAATCCATAGCTTTCATTACAAGAACATTACATGACCATGCGACATGTCCTCCACCTCATCACTCCTCCACCTCTCCTCCACCTCTCCTCCACCTCTCCTCCACCTCATCACTCCTCCACCTCTCCTCCACCTCATCACTCCTCCACCTCTCCTCCACCTCATCACTCCTCCACCTCATCACTCCTCCACCTCTCCTCCACCTCATCACTCCTCCACCTCTCCTCCACCTCATCACTCCTCCACCTCATCACTCCTCCACCTCTCCTCCACCTCATCACTCCTCCACCTCTCCTCCACCTCATCACTCCTCCACCTCATCACTCCTCCACCTCATCACTCCTCCACCTCTCCTCCACCTCATCACTCCTCCACCTCTCCTCCACCTCATCACTCCTCCACCCCATCACTCCTCCACCTTTACACTCCTCCACCCCATCACTCCTCCACCTCTACACTCCTCCACCCCATCACTCCTCCACCTCTACACTCCTCCACCTCTCCTCCACCTCATCACTCCTCCACCTCTGCTCCACCCCATCACTCCTCCACCTCTACACTCCTCCACCCCATCACTCCTCCACCTCTACACTCCTCCACCTCTCCTCCACTCCATCACTCCTCCACCTCTACACTCCTCCACCTCTACACTCCTCCACCTCTCCTCCACCTCATCACTCCTCCACCTCTGCTCCACCCCATCACTCCTCCACCTCTACACTCCTCCACCCCATCACTCCTCCACCTCTACACTCCTCCACCTCTCCTCCACTCCATCACTCCTCCACCTCTGCTCCACCCCATCACTCCTCCACCTCTACACTCCTCCACCCCATCACTCCTCCACCTCTACACTCCTCCACCTCATCACTCCTCCACCTCTCCTCCACCTCATCACTCCTCCACCTCTGCTCCACCCCATCACTCCTCCACCTCTACACTCCTCCACCCCATCACTCCTCCACCTCTACACTCCTCCACCTCTCCTCCACTCCATCACTCCTCCACCTCTACACTCCTCCACCTCTACACTCCTCCACCTCTCCTCCACCTCATCACTCCTCCACCTCTGCTCCACCCCATCACTCCTCCACCTCTACACTCCTCCACCCCATCACTCCTCCACCTCTACACTCCTCCACCTCTCCTCCACTCCATCACTCCTCCACCTCTGCTCCACCCCATCACTCCTCCACCCCATCACTCCTCCACCCCATCACTCCTCCACCCCATACACTCCTCCACCTCTCCCTCCACCCATCACTCCTCCACCTCTGCTCCACCCCATCACTCCTCCACCTCTACACTCCTCCACCCCATCACTCCTCCACCTCTCCTCCACCCCATCACTCCTCCACCTCTGCGCCACCCCATCACTTCTCCACCTCTACACTCCTCCACCCCATCACTCCTCCACCTCTCCTCCACTCCATCACTCCTCCACCTCTACACTCCTCCACCTCTCCTCCACTCCATCACTCCTCCACCTCTCCTCCACCCCATCACTCCTCCACCTCTACACTCCTTCACGTTCCTCCACCCCATCAATACTCAGCTCCTTCACCACTCTGTTTCTCTGCTCCTCTATCCGTCTGTGCCTCTGCTCCACCACTCCTCCATCCCTCCACACCTCTGCTCCTCCACTCCTCCATCCCTCCACACCTCTGCCCCTCCACACCTCTGCTCCACCACTCCTCCGCCCTTCACCACTCTGTTCCTCCACTCCACCATCCTTCCACTCCTCCATCCCTCCACACCTCTGCTCCTCCACTCTTCTATCCCTCTGCTCCTCCACACCTTTGCTCCTCTATCCCTCTGCTCTTCCACACTTTCATCCCTCCACTCCTCCACACCTCTGCTCCTCCACTCTTCCATCCCTCCGTTCCTCCACACCTCCCCGTTCCTCCACCACTCTACTACTTCACCCCTCTGCTCCTCTTTTCCTCCACTCCTCCTCCCCATTTGTCCAACATTCTGCTCCTCCACCTCTCCATTCCTCCACTCTTACACCCCTCTGCTCCTCCACCTGAATACTCCTCCGCTCCTCCCTGTTCATTCACCACACTGCTCCCCTACTCCTCCATCTCTCCACTCCTCCGCTCCCCGATCATTACAGTTGCCCCTTTACACATCCTCGAGGGACGTTTTATTATACAGATTTTTTACACCTCGGGCTCCAAACAGACGTGTGATAATTCAGGCTTTTATTTTCAGCGTCGAGTTTCCTGAGACTGTTCTTACGAGAAGAAGGACCGAGACGACACAGGATTCCGTTTCTGTGCACTTTGAATGGTTTGATCTTCTCCTGTAAGAGCTGACAGAAAATCAGCAGAAACACCAGATGACTGGGATACAGAGGAAAACGCTGAGCTTCAGAGGGATGAGGAAGTACAGCAGGATGTGTGAGTTACAGGAGATACAGTGATGTCGTGGTGGAGAGGAGAAACACAAGCTTCAGGAAATGATTCATTTCTATCAGCTTTATCCCGGTGATGTAGCTACAGAATAAACGCTAACACAGTTCCAGCACTAATGGAGATCATTTGTGGTTCCTTCTGTCCGACGTGGGAGCGAGGTTCCCCCGGAGAGCGCTGCAGGTTCTTGTCAGGATGAAATCCTGGGCACTTTTTACCCTGGCTGTGTGAGAAATGGGCTGCTCTGATGAATTATTGATGGCCTTTGCGGAGCGCTGTCGCTCTTCCTGGGCTGGCAGCTCTGTACGGAAAGAGCCAGAACGGGAAAAAACTCAGAGTGAGGAGTGCTGAAGCCTCCCTGATGCTCTACAGTCCAAAAATAAATAAATAAAAGAAGGTACTAAAGTGAAGAACTGAAGTAAAAGTTGACGTGCCAGGACCTCCTGCTGCTTCCATCGGTGTCTACCTGCGAGTGCTGCCTCCCGCTCGTCTCCGCGGGATGAAGGCGGTGTTTAAACACCTCGCGCCACCGCCGAAATTAAAGTTGGCAAAAGGATTAAAGCTGGAGGGACGAATCCCGCGGCGCTAAGCTAATGTCTGGAGCAGGACCAAGTGAGTAAATAAAAGCATGAACGTGGCACTCATGGAGCTTATTACCACTCGGCATCCACTGCATAAAGTTTTTCCATTTAGAGCGAGGGATGAGAGCGTCTGAATTCACCCGATTCCTGAAGGAAAAAAATCCACTTTAATCCGGAATAACAGGCTAATAAAGAGGCTAATATCCAGCTTTATTACACGTTTTACAATGACTCAAGGAAAAAAGAGAAATTAAACCTAAACATTTTTCTCCCTCATCTTCTTTATTCTAATACTTTTAACTATTTAATATTTTCTTTATTTATTATTATAAAATTTCCTTTTTTCCTGAACACCTCCACAACAATAAACAACCTACTAAAGTTTTGTTTCTGCCTTACGTTGTCTCCCTTTTTCTCTTCATTTGTTCTTTCTTCTTTCATCACTTTTTAAAATTAATTAATTTATTTATTTATTTTAAAAAACAATTTTCCACATTAATTACTTTTCCTCTTCATCACTTTCTTTTTTTCTGTGCATTTATCTGTTTGCTTGGTTTATTTTTTATTTGAAAACATTTTTAATGATCTTCCTTTCATACTTTTTCTTTCTTTCTTTGAAATTCATATTCCTTACTTTATGTATGTATGTATATAAATATTTGTTTATTTATTTATTTATTTTTACAGTATTTGCAATTAATAATTTTCCCGTTGTTTGTTCTTGAGTCTTTAATCTTGCATCTCTCCCTGTCTCACTCTCTCTGTCTGTCTCTCTTTCTCTCTTTCACTCTCCCTCTCTCTCTCCTTGTCCTCTTCCTTCTCTTCCTGTATAAAGTTTTACTCTGCAGTGATGGAGTGTTAGTGAATTGTGTAATTTGTCCTTGGCCTCTCAGCTCTAAAGAACAAACTTCAGACCTCAAACACGACTAATCCCTGACTTCTGTTAGTGTGTGTGTGTGTGTGTGTGTGTGTGTGTATAAATGAGCTCCAGAGTGATTAAGCCCTGATGCCAGTGGGATGAGAGCCAGTCATGTCAGTCTCTCTCTCATGCTGGAGTGAAGTTTACAGAGAGAGCAGAGTAATGGGACTCGGACATGTCTGATCCTGTCTCACTCTCTGACATCTGCACAATCAGAGAGAGAGGGAGAGAGAGAAAGAGAGAGACAGAGAGAGAAAGAGACAGAGAGAGAGACAGAGAGAAAGAGAGAGAGTGAGAGAGAGAGAAAGAGAGAGAGTGAGAGAGAGTGAGAGACAGAGAGAGAGACAAAGAGCGAGCGAGAATCTTCCAGAGATAATGAAATTTTACAGCTTTTGGTGGTTGACTCTTTCTTGTTCCAGCTTTGTGAATACATAACAAAAACATGTGTTTTATTTTCTGTGTGTGTGTGTGTGTGTGTGTGTGTGTGTGTGTGTGTGTGTCTGGCACTTCAAAATGGGTGTCAACTTGAGCTGACGCTTGTCAACATCTCGTTACCTGTGGATCTCATTAGTATGCGCTCACTCCCTCCTGCCTTCCCTTCTAAATTCAGGAGGAATAGAAATAAAGCAAGGGATTAAACAGGGAAGGTGGGGGAGAGAAAACATCTATCAACTTCACTACACACTCATCACACTGAGATACACACTCATCACACTTAGATACACACTCATCACTGAGATACACACTCATCACAGATATACACACTCATCAAACTTAGATACACACTCATTACTGAGATACACACTCATCACACTTAGATACACACTCATCATAGAGATACACACTCATAACACTGAGATACACACTCATCACACTGAGATACACACTCATCACAGAGATACACACTCATCACACTTAGATACATACTCATCACTGAGATACACACTCATCACACTTAGATACACACTCATCATAGAGATACACACTCATCACACTGAGATACACACTCATCACAGAGATACACACTCATCACACTTAGATACATACTCATCACTGAGATACATACTCATCACTGAGATACACACTCATCACACTGAGATACACACTCATCACTGAGATACATACTCATCACTGAGATACACACTCATCACACTGAGATACACACTCATCACTGAGATACATACTCATCACTGAGATACACACTCATCACACTGAGATACACACTCATCACAGAGATACACACTCATCACACTTAGATACATACTCATCCCCTGAGATACACACTCATCACTGAGATACACACTCATCACACTTAGATACACACTCATCACACTGAGATACACACTCATCACAGAGATACACACTCATCACAGAGATACACACTCATCACACTGAGATACACACTCATCACAGAGATACACACTCATCACACTTAGATACATACTCATCACACTGAGATACACACTCATCACACTTAGATACATACTCATCACACTTAGATACATACTCATCACTGAGATACACACTCATCACACTGAGATACACACTCATCACACTTAGATACACACTCATCACAGAGATACACACTCATCACACTGAGATACACACTCATCACTGAGATACATACTCATCACTGAGATACACACTCATCACACTTAGATACACACTCATCACTGAGATACACACTCATCACTGTGACACCCAAACCTGAGTGTGTGTGTGTCTGTGTGTGTGTGTGTGTGTGTGCGTGCACGCACATGTCCACCTCCACACTCTGTCACACACGGTGCATGTGAGTTGGGCGGAGCTACAGCACAGGCTGACATCATTCTTGACCAATAGGCTTTAAACGGCTCAGTGTCTCACACATCTACACACTCTCGTCTCCACAGACACACACACACACACACACGAACAGAGGAAAATAGAGAAAAACAGCTATGCAACTGAAGAAAATAAAGAGGTGTGTAGAGAGCAAGACATCCACATAAACACACACAGATACACTAAACAGTTTCTGCTTACAGTAAATATTTATACAGACTAAAAATCAAACAATACGTTAATCTTCACTTAAATAACGTCTCATAAGTGCATCAGAGCTAAAGACACAAGACATAAGGGTGTCATAGGACATACAAAGCACAGGGCACAAGGCTCTAATAATAAGAGTCGGAAAACATAAATGTGCTATTAAGGCATCACACAGAATAAAGATGTGAGAGGACAAAGATGTCACAGAGCCTAAGGGTGACATAGAGCAAGAGGACTACATAAGGCGTAAGGGTGACATAAGGCATAGGGGTGACACAGAGCAAGAGGATAACATAGGACATAAGGGTAACACAGGGCATAACGATGACAAAAGGCATATGGGTGACATAGGGCAGACACAGAGCATGAGGATGACATGGGACATAACGGTGACACAAGATATAAGGGTGACACAGGGCATACAGAGCATAAGGATGGCATAGGGCATGAGGATGACAGGGCATAAGGGTGACACAGAGCATGACGATGACATGGCATAAGGGTGACATAGGGCATAAGGATGGCATGGGCATAAGATTGATATGAAGCATAAGTGTATTATATGATATAAGTGTCAGGGGGAATAACAGCAGTGTAGTTATAAATAACAGGTGCTAAACCTAAGCAGAAAACCTATAGGGTGTGGAGGGGTATAGTGCATAGTGCACTATTAAAGACAGCAGGGAATAGGTTGTAAGCTACAGGGTAGAGGGATTGTATAGGGTACAGGGACTGTATAGGGTACAGGGTACAGGGACTGTATAGGGTACAGAGACTAAGGTAATGGGCATAGTAGGGATCACTGTAGGGTAAAGGTATTGGTTGTAAAAAGTGTACTGTATGGGATCAGAGTGTAAGGTAAAGAGTCAGGATAAAGAGTGTAGAGTATAGGGCCAGGGTGAAGGTTATAGGGTCAGTGTGTAGAGTGTGGGGTCAGGGTGAAGGTTATAGGGTCAGTATGTAGAGTGTGGGGTCAGGGTGAAGGTTATAGGGTCAGTATGTAGAGTGTGGGGTCAGGGTGAAGGTTATAGGGTCAGTATGTAGAGTGTGGGGCCAGGGTGAAGGTTATAGGGTCAGTGTGTAGAGTGTGGGGTCAGTGTATAAGGTATAGAGTCAGGGTAAAGAGTGTAGGGTATAGGATGAGGGTGAAGGTTATAGAGTCAGTGTGTAGAGTGTGGGGTCAGGGTGAAGGTTATAGGGTCAGTGTGTAGAGTGTGGGGTCAGGGTGAAGGTTATAGGGTCAGAGTGTAGGTTATAGGGTCAGTGTGTAGAGTGTGGGGTCAGGGTGAAGGTTATAGGGTCAGTGTGTAGAGTGTGGGGTCAGGGTGAAGGTTATAGAGTCAGTGTGTAGAGTGTGGGGTCAGGGTGAAGGTTATAGAGTCAGTGTGTAGAGTGTGGGGTCAGGGTGAAGGTTATAGGGTCATTGTGTAGAGTGTGGGGTCAGGGTGAAGGTTATAGGGTCAGAGTGTAGAGTGTGGGGTCAGGGTGAAGGTTATAGGGTCAGTGTGTAGAGTGTGGGGTCAGGGTGAAGGTTATAGGGTCAGTGTGTAGAGTGTGGGGTCAGGGTGAAGGTTATAGAGTCAGTGTGTAGAGTGTGGGGTCAGGGTGAAGGTTATAGGGTCATTGTGTAGAGTATAGGGCCAGGGTGAAGGTTATAGGGTCAGTATGTAGAGTGTGGGGTCAGGGTGAAGGTTATAGGGTCAGTGTGTAGAGTATAGGGCCAGGGTGAAGGTTATAGGGTCAGTATGTAGAGTGTGGGGTCAGGGTGAAGGTTATAGGGTCAGTATGTAGAGTGTGGGGTCAGGGTGAAGGTTATAGGGTCAGTATGTAGAGTGTGGGGTCAGGGTGAAGGTTATAGGGTCAGTATGTAGAGTGTGGGGTCAGGGTGAAGGTTATAGGGTCAGTATGTAGAGTGTGGGGTCAGGGTGAAGGTTATAGGGTCAGTATGTAGAGTGTGGGGTCAGGGTGAAGGTTATAGGGTCAGTATGTAGAGTGTGGGGTCAGGGTGAAGGTTATAGGGTCAGTGTGTAGAGTGTGGGGTCAGGTGTATAAGGTATAGAGTCAGGATAAAGAGTGTAGGGTATAGGATGAGGGTGAAGGTTATAGGATCAGGGAGTGGGAAGTAGGGTGTAGAGTATATATTGGGCATAAGATATAAGGAGTAGTGTACAGGGATCAGGGTATAGGGAATAGGGGATAGGGGTAGGGAATAGGGGATAGGGGTAGGGAATAGGGGTAGGGTATAGGGGATAGGGAATAGGGGTAGGGTATAGGGTGGAGGGGAGGGTAAGGGGAGGTGGGGTAGGGCAGATGTAGTGCAGTTGTCTAACACACAGATTATAACAGGAGAGATAGACTCAGTCTACAGGAGTGAATGTGAAGCAGCGCTGCCCCCTGTTGGAGCTCAGAAATACATGCCATACACTCACACATGCCCTTCCCCCACCACACACGCCCTTCTCCCACCACACACAAAAACACACACACACTCACACCCTTCCCCCCCCCCACCACACACACACAGAAAACACACACACACATGTTCCTTTTGCAGGATAACACACCCAAGTGTGATCTCTTTCTTAAGTGTGGTACATTTCTACTGTGGGTATAGAGTTGCACGATTTCCCCCACACACACACACACACACACACACACACACAGCTCTACTCACACATAACAAGAACACATTTGTGTAACCTGATGCTCTAAGGGTCATGTGACCTTTGACCTGACACACCACAGAAGCACTGAAACCCCCGTAACCCCAAGTGTGAGAAAGAGGAGGTCTGATTAAAACACACACACACACA